>PVKE010000333.1:62007-157057 GCA_004027555.1 Craseonycteris thonglongyai
TGATAAAGACCTTTAGAGATTTACTTTATTAATGAGGTATTTCTCCCAATTGAATTCTCCCAAGTATGTAAACTATAAGGTTGGTGGGCCTTGGACAGAAGGGAGCCTGGGCTAGTGGAATGACCGATGCCATCAGTTCGGGAATGCGAGGTCGGTGGGCCTCAGACAGAAGGGAGCCTGGGCTAGTGGAATGACTGATGCCATCAGTTTGGGAATGTAAGGACGGTGGGCCTCAGACAGAAGGGAGCCTGGGCTAGTGGAATGACCGATGCCATCAGTTTGGGAATGTAAGGACGGTGGGCCTCAGACAGAAGGGAGCCTGGGCTGGTGGAGTGACTGATGCCATCAGTTTGGGAATGTAAGGACAGTGGGCCTCAGACAGAAGGGAGCCTGGGCTAGTGGAATGGCTGATACAATCAGCTAGAGGAATGCCAGCAAGCAGCATTTCCAGTAACTGCTGACCATACCTGCTCACACGGAACCCGGATGTGCCTAGACCCGGGACTGACGGAGATGACCAGTAACTGCTGAACATTTCTGAAAAACAACTCCATATATGGAAATCGCCTGCTCCATTGCCTGATCTGCCTCTCCCCCACCCCAGAACCCTGTAAAAGTTGCCCCCTCCCTTCCCGAGGCGCAACTTTTCTGGCCCCAATTCTCATCCGCGCTGGCGAGCCTTGCCCAGGAGCGCTCCCAATAAAGGCTCACATTTGATTAGCCACTCGATTTCTCGTGTTGATTCCTTACATAAACTATAAACCACAAATAAAGGTGTTTCCGTGTTACCCAAGAGCCCAGGTGTTCCCACTGGTGTGCATTCTGCCATGCTGAAAATGTTTTGTATTCTGGGCGCAAATAGGTCCTCTAAGGACAGACAAAAAGACCACCTCCATGACGGTGGTCAGAACAGACCCAGGACTAGAAAAACCGCCTGGGTGACTTCATTCTTCCAGGTAGCCATGGTTTCTACCTGCAGGGCAATGTGACTGGCTATGGTATAGTGATCACATAGCTGCAGGGGACATTCTATTGTCATGTCCATGCAATGAGGAACTCTCAGTAAACTTTCAAGCTGACGACCCTCTCCATATGAAGTGAGTTCTAAAAATAGTAACTCGCCCCTGCCTGTATAAGCTGTAGATGGACACCTGTGGTGTGGCTATGTCCCCAGGAATAGAGCTCGCTTGTTGCTATGCCTCTCTCTTGAAAATAAACTTTTTTTATTCTGCCTGGCTCCTGTTCGGTCCCCCTTTGGGTGCATCCTTTCAGTTCCACATGCCAGGCATCTACTGGGGATCTGGTGGGGTTACTTTGCTGAGGTAGACAGCACTGAGCTGGGTGGGAGGGGGCCCTTCCACATCACCCTGGTGATGGCTTCTCTGTCTCTTCTCTCACTATCAGGCTGCCACTGTGTCACTGGGGAATAGCCACTATGCCTGTGGCAGGCTCTCAGAAACTGCACTGCAATCTGATGGCCCCTCACTCTATAGTTATCGATGACCTGCTGTGTGTCTAATAATTTGGGTGTTCTGGGGGTAGAGGACTTGCTTGTTCCACTGAAGAAGTGGACAGTACTGCCAAATGTAGGTGTGTGAAATGTAGAGTAGGGCTCAAAGGCGAATGGCCAGTCATCAAAACTATGTGTAGTAGGACAGGGTCCCCAGGTTTGCTCAGGAGTCCCTGGTTTTCTTGGGAAGCCCCTCTAGTCTGGACAGCCATAGGATCTGAGTGAAGGTATTGCCTCTCAAAGGAGGACTGGGTTTTGAAGCTGCATCTGGGCACCCCAAAAACTGTTCTTCATTCTCAGGCACATTCTGAGGAGCAAAGGACATAGGGGTGCTTATACCCTAGCTGTGTTTTCACTTCCTGCCCTCCACCATGGTGTGACTAAGCCTTGTCCTCCCCGAGAGCTGTCACCCTCACCCTCCACTTCTGGGAGCCCAAATGAGAGCTGTCCTCAGCGAGAGGTCCCTGCATGCAGATGGCCTCCTTGAAGCTGTTGCCAAGAAGCCATAGGGACTCAATAGCCCCACTGGCAGGGGAGAGAGTGGTTTTCCATCTGTTTACTCAAAAAACTCACTTGCAATCACACAAGGATATTTAATCAGACAGCGTTCCCCTCTATTTCTGCTGTTCCCAAATCTCAGACCACCTTCTTTCTAGAACTGGAAGAAAAAGATCCTGGAAATGGGGGAAAACTCTCTAAACATGTAAATTCCTCCCCAAAAGGGCTAGAGGGTCGAGTCACCTGCTCCCGATGAAGTGATCAATTCTGTGCTGTGATTAAGCAGCCATGTGTTTGTCTCTGGACCCAGATGTTGTCCTTTCTCATGGGTGCCCTTGCTCAGGTAAGGCATCTCCTGAGCCAAAGTGGTCAGAAGCAGAGCTGGGCAGGCAGGCTGCCCTGGGGACCATGGAGCCCACAAAGCCACCCTCTGCTTTACTGTGAGAGACCTGAGGAGGCTGGCCAGACAGCCCATTTGACATGGACAGAAAACAACGGTACCGCCCGGTTTCAAATGGCACATAGGCTCAGCCTACTGACACCTTGAATTTAAAAGTCCAGTGACACCACGCTGACCATGCGTACTGTTGAAATGGGACAGTGCCGTCGTTTCCTGTCCCATTTAAAACGAGACGTCTGGTCAGCCCAGACCTGAGGACAGAGCTGATGCAGGCTTCCTGCACCCGCATGCCTGAGAGCCCCCTGGAAGGGTACCCCGAGTGTCTATAAGCCTCCTCTTCCTCTTCAGAGGGCAACAGGGGCCTGAGCCCACCTTCCCGAGTAAAGGGGCCTGTTGTTCTCGGGAAGCCAGGCTCTGGGCTAACACTGAATACCTACTATGTGCCAGGCCCTGTGCCAAGGCACTGGCACGCAGGAGTGGGGCAGAGTCCCTGCCACCGAGCAGCTCAGCCCCTAGCAGGGGAGCTGAATAAGATGTGGAAAATGACTCCATAAGTTATTTGGGCGGTGATGATGGAGCGCAGGGGATGAAGGCAGGGAGGGGCTTCTAATCCGGGCACAAGAAGACTGAATAAGTAGATTATTTCTAGCTTTTTGCTTATGCAAGGGGTTCTCCATCTCTGAAGACATATCCTTCTCACCCCTCTTTCTGTCACTCTCCAGGTGCAGTCCTCTTGCTTCCCCTGAGAATGCTCTCATCAGGCTTACGTGACGACGTGCACGTGACCAAATCCAATGGGCACACCAATAATTAAACACAGTTGACACTCACTGCTTCCTGAAAACTTCTCCAGCTTGGCTTCCAGGAGCCCTGTGCAGGCATTGCTTCCTCGAGTGCCGGAGCAGCAGGGCTCTGTCCTGGGCACTGGTCTTCATCTACACGCTCTCCCTTGGTGGTCTCACGCAGTCACTGAGTTTGAATAGTATCTGCATTTGATCACTGCCAAACATCCATCTCAGGCCTGACCTCTTCCCTGAGCAAGAGGCTTAGAGAACTAACAGCCTCTGGACATCCCACCTGCATGTTAACCCGGCTTCCTCAACTTAAAATGGCCAAAATAGAACTCTAGGTTCTCTTCTACTGAAAGCTCCTACCCCATTCTTCTGCATTTTAGAAAAAAAAAAAAAGGGTACCACCTTTTAGCCAGCTGCTCCAGGTGAAAATGTTAGCATCATCCTTGAACACGCCCTTCCTCTCAGACCACTCCTCCAACCCACCTTCAAGTCCTTTTAGCTCTACCTCCAGAAATAGCTCAAATCCCTCCATGCCCTCCCACCTCCAGCCCAGCCCTCCAATCCTCATCCTCTTTCCGGGGGTGATGATAATGGCTCCTAACGGGTTTTCCAGTTCCCTCTGCTCCCTCCCCCGCCCACAGCGAAGCCAAAGCAGTCTTTTAAAATCATGTTGGGAGATTAAGAAAACAATTACATTTTTAATAATATCCAAAAGCAAAAAATAGTTAGGAATTAACTAAGATTCTCTGAAAGACTTGTACACTCAAAAAGTACAAAGCGCTGTTTGAGACACGAAAGAAGACACAAATAAACGAAAAGATATTCTATGTTCATGGATTGGAAGACTTAATATCGTTAAGCTGTCAGTACTACACAAAGTCCTACAAGCACAATGTAATTCCTTATCAAAACCTCAATAATTTTTTTTTTTTGCAGAACTAGAAAAATCCATTATAAAATTCATATGGAGTCTTAAGGAACCCTGAATAGCCAAAGCAATCTTGAAAAAGAAGAAAAAAATTGAATAACTCACACTTCTTAATCTCAAAATTCACTTCAATGCTTCAATATTCAAAATAGTGTGGTGCTGACATGAAGATTGACATATAGACCAAAAAAAAAATTGATAGCTCAGAAATAAACCCTGGGGAAGCTGGGATGGCTCCGCGGGTTTAGTGCTCTCTTTGCAGCCCCGGAGACCAGGGATCAAATCCCGGCCCCGGCCCATGTGAACCCATATGCTGAACTGGGGTGTGCCCCCAGTTCAGTTCTTGCCAGTGTCTATGGGGGAGGCTCCCAGACCAGTTCCTGCCCTGCACAGCCCCCTGCCCACCTGTGGAGTGAAATTATATGAAAAACTAATGCTGACCACTATGGAGACTGCTCTGGGCCCTCCCCCTTCTCTCTGTCTCTCTCTGTCAAAAACCAAAATAAATCTTTAATAAAGAAATAAACCCTCACATATATGGTCAAATGACTTTCAACAAAAGTGCCAAGATGATTCAATGGGGAATGGGCAATCTCTGCAACAAATGATGCTGGGAAAACTGGATCTTCACGTGAAAAAGAGTGAAGTTGGGGCCTTCCTTACCTTATACAATACACAAAAATTAACTCAAAATGGATCAAAGACCTAAATGTAAAAGCTAAAACTATAGAACTTTTACAAGAAAACACGGGGAAAGCTTCAGGACATTGGATTTAGTAATGATTCCTTGCATATGACACCAAAAGCACAGGGAACAAAAGAAAAAAAAAAACAAGAGATAAATTTTAACTTCATCAAAGTTAAAATGGTTTATGCATCGAAGGATATTTACCAACAGAGTAAAAAAAGGTAACCCACAGAATGGAAGAAAATACTTGCAATTCATATATCTTATGTGGGATTAATATCCAGGATATATAAAAAACTCCTAAAACTCAAAAACAAAAAAGCAAACAACTCAAAAAATGGGCAAAGGACTTGAATAGAGATTTCTTCAAAAGAGATACACAAATGGCTGATAAGCACATGAAAAGATGCTTAACATCAATTCATCGCTAGGGAATGAAAATGAAATCAAAACAAGGAGACAACACTTCACACTGATTAGGATAGCTATTATCAAAACAAGACAATAGCAAATGCTGATGAGATTGTGGAGAAACTAGAACTCTGTGCATTGCTGGTGAGATTGTGAAATGGTTCAGCCACTGTGGAAAACAGTTTGGCACTTCCTCAAAAAATTAAAACTAGAATTACCACATGATCCAACAATTCCATTTCTGGCTATATCTCAAAAAAAATTAAATACAGGGACTTGAACAGATGTTTGCACACCCATGTTCATAGCAGCATTATTCACAATAGTCTGAAGGTGGAAGCAACCCACTGTCTATTGATGGATGAATGGATAAGCAAAATGCAAATGCACAATAAAGTATTATTCAGCCTTAAAAATGAAGGAAATTATGACACATTTTATGACATGGATGAAACTTTAAAGACATTCTAAGTGAAATAATCCAGTCACAAAAAGACAAATGCTATATGATTCCATTTATATGAAGTAACATATGTACGAGTAGTCAAACAAATGAAACAGAAAGTCAAACAGCGGTTACCAGGGGTAGGAAAGAGGGAAAGTAAGGAATTGGTGTTAAATGGTTACAGTGTCAGTTTTGCAAGACGCAAAGGATTCTGGAGATTTGTTGCCCAATACCGTGAATGCACTTAATGTCACTGAACTGTACACTTAAAAATGGTTAAAATCATAAGTTTCATACTATGTATATTTTACCACAATAAAAAAAAAATGGGATGCCAGGATAGCTCAACAGGTTGAGGGCTTGCCTTGCAACCGCGAGGTCCGGAGATCGAATCCAGGCCTGTGCAAACCTATATGCTGAACTGGGGCACGCCTCCCATGAGGAAGGCGCCCAGTTCAGTTCCTGCCCTGCGCAGCCCCACATCCACCTGTGTGGAATGACACTACGTCACAACTAATGATGTACAACTATGAAAACGGTTCTGGGCCCTCCCCCCTGTTCTCTCCCCACCCCCCTGTCTCAAACAATAAAATAAATCCTAAAAAAAAACCAAAAAACAATCTGGTCATGGCACACCCCTCCCCACCTCTCTCCCCCAACTAAAACCCTCCAGTGGCTTCTCATTGTCCTAAGAATAATGTGTAAAATTCTGACCACAGCCCATAAAGCCTGGCATTGTCTGGCTTCCCAATGTCCCACCAGAGGCAATTCCTCTTCTCTCTCCACAGTAGCCACACAAATGCCCATGTGCTTGCCTCCGAGACAATGCACACTGTTCTTTCAAATTCTCTTCCCCAGCCCCTCATCCTCTCAGCTCTACCACCTCTACCACTGCTGGCAGGGACAGAGCAGCCAGCTGGGGTGCAGATGGTTCTGTGGGACCCCACAAAGGAGCTGGAAAGTTTCTATGGGGCACAATATAGTACCTTCCTCCCCCAGATCCCACGCAGGAGAGGGTGTGTGTGCGCGCGTGTGTGCTTATACTGCCCCTCCATTTATTCTCTGAATTGCCTTAATCTGAGCTTTGGCCAGAGGACCCCATGGAGTGGATGTGTTTCCTTCCTCGCCAGGCAGGGATGGCCTGAGGTGGCCCCATGTGAATTCTCTCTGGACAGGGCATTGGGCCCATCCCTCATTCCGTGGTTCTCTGTCCTGGCTTTGGGACATTTCTGAGCACAACAGTCCGGGCAGCGCCTCTCAGAGCATGACATTGAATTGTAATTTCAAGCTCTGGTTTGCTCTGTGTGCGAATCCCTTTCATTTCTCTTCTTTCTTGATGTCCACGTGGCTGGGGTGTCCATGCCCGTTGTGAGTCCCCTTCCCAACCGCCAGCAGCCTGTCAACAAGGTATGGTCTCGGCTGTGCCGTCAGAGACCAGCCAGGCTGGGGCTTCTCAGCACGGATGGGGTTTTTGAGCCTTTGTGGGCTGCCCTGGCACCTGGGTCCTGCTTTCCCAAGGCTGCCTGGGCTCCTCCATGGACCCTGTGTGATGGGACAAAAGGGGCAGAGTGTGTCAGAGTGGAGGGTCTGCAGTCACTTGGGCCTAGTCTGTGCTCCAGCCTCTTCCTACTCTGTGACCCAGCAAACTGCTCTACCTGTTTACGCTTCCGTTTCCACAGCAGTGAAACAAAAGTGCTATCATGCACCCATTTCTCAGGACTGGTGTCAGGAAGAGAAAAGGTCATGCCTTTAGCTTTGTAGCCCAGCCCCATAGCTGAACTGGCCGCTCAGTTGGCCAAGGAGGTTGGGTCTAGACAGCCCCTGCTTCCCCTGTGGGGAAGGCGCCCCCGGGCCCCAGTGCTGACAGGCTTCGCCTGCGTCCTCTCTACACCCCTGAGGCCTGGTAGCCCCTGTGACAGCAGAGACAGAAGAGACCTTCTCCTTCCTCCTCCTGGTTGGAGCTCAGCATCTGAACTCAGACAAGGCCCAGAGAACTGCCTTTGGTCTAGGGTTGCCCTCTGACCTTCTGACAGAGAGGCAGCAGGCAGGTGCACACCTCCCTCCAGCAACCATCCCTCTGGGAACAGCCAGTGGCTGACCCCTCAGTTCTAGGAGTCTGTCTCCAAGGGCAGCACCTAGTACTTAGCCCGAGTCTCCAGGAAAATCGGGGGGAGGGATTGGGGTTGTCACGGGGCGAGGTGGAGCTTTGAGGGCCCCCCAGAAACTTAACCCTCTTAGGCTGGGAGAGGAAGGCAGGACAATGGCAGTCACAAGGACTCTCCAGGGACAACTGGAAGGGTAGTGTGGAGCCCCTTTTGTTGGGGAAGTTGGGTGTGGACAGGGCAGAGGTCAAAAGGACAGATGGAGGTGGCCTGACATTTTTAAGAAATCCTGTGATTTTTATTTTAAAAGATCTTTAAAAGTTATACTAGTCACCTCTGGGTTTTGACGCTGTCTTGGAAAGTTCAGGTGTGCGTATGTTGGGTACTTACATTGAAGCAGAGCCTGGGCAGCTCCAGCATGAGCTCAGCCATCTCAGGCAGCCCCCCTGGTATGAGGGGGGCCCATGAGCAGGGCAGAGCTGTGAGCAAGTGACAGAGAAGGAGCACACAGCCTGACAGCTTACCAGCTTAGCTCCTTCAACTCCTGTCATTGCCCCCCTCTGGGAGCTCCTGGGTACCCAGCCCCTGGCCCCCACTTTCTTAGATGTCTTCACTGTCTGCACAGAACCTCATGTCCTCCCGAGTCCACGGGGATATGCAGGCTGTAGCACCACTAGCTGGTGACCATTCTCTTCTATCTGTGGAACGAGTGGAAGACCCTATTGGGTGAGAGGAAATAAATGCCTCTCTTTGCCCAGAATGGAGGCTCCGTAAGGGAGGGGCCGTCTGCTCAGCTAGTGCTGTGTTCCCAGCCGGGGACAGCCCAGCGGTGGCCTGGTAAACAGCACCACCTTCGGGCCGTTTGGCCCACTGGAGCGACACAGCCTTGGCCGAGTGGTGTGCGGGAGGCCGGGACTCCCCCACCCTCCAGGTACGGTGTGCTGCCTCAGGACAAGACCCCCCAGAAAGCTCTTCTCGGCTGGGACCCTGAGCAGCCCTGCACGGCCTGATGAGAATAAGGACCCCAAATGCTGTGCCAAGCGCTTCATAAGGACCCTCTTGTATTCTCACGCTGTACCTATGAAGTAGAGGTGACAGCGGTCCCTGTGACAGATGAGGAAACAGGCACTGAGAGGTTAAGTGATGGGCCCAAGGATACACGCACCCCTCAGGGCCACAGGCATCTGAAGACAGAACACAAACGGCGCAGGAAGGGGATTTGAGTGTGAGCCGGCACAGGCTGTGGCCTGGAAAACCCGGACTTGCTCACTTGTCATATGGTGGTCGCTGGGAGTCAGGAGACGTGAGTTCCAGTCCCCGCTCAGCCATTTTGTGTTGCCAGTGATTTTCCCTTTCCCGAGCCTCAGTCTCCTCACCTATGTAATGGGACCACATGGGCAACCATGTCACAGGGTCACAGGGCTGAAGGAAAGATGGATGCTTGGGGCCAATAAGGGAAGTGAAGGGCTGGTGATGTGAACACTGAGGACTCAAGGCCCCACACCTGGAAACCTAAACAAACCCAAGTTCAAAAAAGACCGAGGTTTAAACCTTCTGTGCTGTGGGGGTACCCGGGGCCAGGCCATCCTCAGGGCTCCCTGCAGAGCTGCTCTCAGGGACAGTCCCCGTATGAAGCTGCGTCAATGCCCTGAGGAAATAAAACCTGTCCTTGGTGAACCTCCAGGACCCGCACGAGCCTCATCCACATGGGCGCATGTTTCTTTGGTTTTATTATGACAAACACACCACGGCTCGGCCACACCCGGGAAGTCCTAGGTTCTGCCTGCTGTCCCCCGCCTCTCTTATCTACCTAGGCAGGACCACACACACGTGTCCAAGCCGCACGTAGGCTCGGGCCACGCTGGACAGAACAGTTCAACTCATAGCTTATAAGGATGCCATTTCTCCAGCTGCGAAAGAGCGTTACATAGACCGTGCCAGGGTGCTTCTGAGATGCCAGGTCGCTTGACTCACACTTTGGAAGCTCCACAAACATTGGCTCCCTTTTCCAGAGCCCTTGACGGAGGCAGGAAAGGCCGTACTGGGAAGAGGTCCCTCCTGAAAGTGGATGCCAGGCAGTGACATCTGGGTCTTTGCATGTAGTGGGTGAACAGCCGTGTTTAGGGGGACCAAGCATTAAAAAGACAACTTTCTCCCTCCTCCCCAACCTGCCCAAGGCTCAGATCTCATTACAGGGTGGCCCATGTACAGGGAAGTGTGATGATTGCTTCCAAAAACTTTCAGTCTCTTCGGCAAACAGAGAAATTGGCGAGGAGCTGCACGGTGCCTCCCTCCTTCGGTTCTGCGCACTAATGCTTCATCCTCTCTAATAACCGCTGGTAGACAGGGGCTGAAAGAGAGACATTGGAAAGGTGAGAAAGAGGCAGACTTTCCCACATCTGTCTGGGGCGCTGTCAGGTTCAGGAGCACAGGGGTGAAGCGGACTCCTGCCATCTCTCCTGCACACAGTGGGGCTCTGTGGCTTGTGCAGCTGCCCATCTTACACAAGGAGGTTCTGAACTGAGATGTTCTGCATTGACAGGCTTGGAACCACGCCCTCACTGTGGGTGCCTGCCAAGCCCCTGTGTGATTTTCCCAGGCTCCCAAAGCCCAACACTCACACCAACCCTAAAAGATGGGTCCTCGTACAGAGAAGGACATTGGGTGTTCTGCATCTGACCCTACAGGCCAGGCTTGCTTCAATGCATCAGGATCGTTTTTCTCTATACACAGCAGATGGGAGGGATGACCCAAACGAATCTACAGGGACTTCAAACCCAGACCAGACTTACCTAGTTTCACAGAGCTCTGGGTAGCCTGAAAGAAAACACAAGGTGTCAGGTTTTCTAATGTAAGTTACCTGCTTATGGCAGGGGCTTCGCCCGTCGCCACCCTACTCAGAACAAATGTTTGGGGATGGGGAATAGGAAGGGGGGCGTGGGACTGCTGGGTCCCGGGGGTGGGGGCCTCAGTGGGTCTCAGCACCCTAAGTGAGGTACAAACACCTACCAAATAGAGTCTGAGGTGGACATTCCTAGGAGACCCCCCAAAACCAGGCTTTTGCTGAGACCCCAACCTAGAGCTTGGGGAGCTGGGACTGCACAGTGGGTGGCTCTCAGGAGGAGCAGCTCAGGGCCAGGAACCCTTGCTGAGGGGCACTAAGGAGACTCCCTCTGTCTAAAAGTAAAGTGACGTCTTCCAGCTTCAGGCCTCTGGGCTAAGTGCTACCTCCTGCAACCTCTTCTACAAACTTGTTAGGTGCCCCACATGCCCACGGGACTCGCCCTGACTATAAGCAGCAAAGGAGCCTACATGGGGGTCCTGGACCTTGGGCACGGTGAGGAGCAGGAAGAGAAGCACAGGAAGAGTCAGAGGTTGTGAGCAGGAGGTGGGGCTAAGCAAGGAAGGGAGGTTCCCCACACACAGCCGGTCCTTTTTCCAGAACCCACACACTGCCCAGGGAGCCCAGCATCACCCAAAAGGGACCATGTTATGGGAAACAGAAGAGCGACATGAAGGCCCAGGTGCAGGGCACCACCATAAGGCAAATCTGGGACGGGCTACCATCCTTGGACACATGGATTCTGGATTCTCACCAACACTGGCTTCCCCATGGGCTTGGGATCGAAAGCCTGGGCTTTTTGCCCACAACAGAAGCAGGGGCTGCCTGGGTTCTTGTTCCTGAACTCCACACAGGCCAAACTCAAAGCCCCAGTGGGAGTGGGGGGAACTTTTGAGAGAGCAGCCCAGGAAGGTAGGGGTCCACAGAGTCCCCTCCATGGGCTCAAGACGAGGAGCAAGCGCTGCTTAGGTCAGGGGTGAACTAGCAGGCATCCTACCCTGGAAAACGCAGACGCCTGTTTGAAGATTTCAAGCGCAGAGTCTGCAAGTTCGTCCCCTCGTTCCTGAGGTCTGTTGGCTGGAGATGAAAGAAAAGGCAGCTTTGGTGAAAGAGAAACTATTAGCATGTCCTTCTGAACAGTCATGACTGAGGGGCACTGTTAGGCTTTCTGGCTCACATTTTCCAGTGAATTTTTCCTTTATAACTTCCATAACTCATGGCAGAATTTGACCCATAGAGAGAGCACAAAGAAAGATAAATGCACAAGTGAGGACAGAGGTTGGACTCAAGTTCAACTTTGCTGGAGTGTAAAGAGAGCTCCCAGGAGGCGCGCTTGGAACCACGTTCCCAGCATCCACATGTGACAAACAACTGGGCAGTGTCTGGATAGGGCTGAGACAGCCAGGCAACTCAGCTAAGAGAGGTCTGTCTTCGAGTTCCTTGACACACAGCGCCTCTGAAACAACAGTTCCCAGCTCGCTTTCAATCAGCCACCCCTCGGCTGTGGCCGTGGAGGCTCGGCTTGCTGTTGCACCATATCCCTGTCTTTGCTTAGAAGAGTTTTTCTATCAAACACTGACTGCTCTGGGTTGAGAAAGGTCAGCAGCTAAAGGAGGGGGATACTTCAGACCCTTACCTGGAGGCTGCAGGACACTGGAGATGGCATAGACTACACCATTTGTGGCCATGATGTCAGCTTCAGCAACGGGCTCCTTGTTGACACACACTTCATTGTTTTTCTGGGAGAAGAAGAGATACCAACTGTTGAACATTGAGCATACTGACCTCAAGCATTCTGCAAATGTTCACTGAGCGCTTCTAGATGCCAGGCCCTGTGCTTAGTGCTGGGGACGCTGTGATGGAAGGAGCAGCCCTCAGCCTACTGGGTTCATAGTAATTCCTGTGCAGACTTGGCGCAGTGTGATTTACAAACGCTCTTTTGTGTCACTTTGTCCCCGCAGCCGTGTGAGATGAGAGGGCAGGTATTGCCCCACTTAAGAGAAGAGGAAACTGAGACTCAAGAGAGGCCAATGCCTCCTTTAAACTAAGCAGGTGGGACTGATGGGGACAGAGGCCAGGCCTCCAGGTCTGAGTAAAAGGCTCTTTCCGCTTCTCCTACTTAGGACTTTTTCACAGGAAGCACACCTGGGGGGAATCCATGTATCAGACCCAAGAGGGAAGGAGGAACTGAAGCCTGTGACAAACAGGACTCGACACCCTAGTCAAAGAGCTGGGAGATGCTCAGGTAACCTGCACAAGTCAATCAAGTCATGGCGTCCCTGCCTCCCTACATGCCTTCCCATGCTCCAGAGAGAAACTGAAGAGCAAAGCGACAGCTGAAGGTCAGGAGAGAACAGCAGAAGCTGAGCTGGCAGCACACTGGAAGGGTGGTCCCTGCACAGGCGGGGTCATTGTCCCTGCTCGGACAGCCAGGGAGACCACAGGCAGCCTTGTGGAGCTGGGAGGCTACCTGAGCTTTCTCTCCCGGGTAGGGGCCCTCGGAGGCAGCTCCAGCATGTGGAGCAAGGGGTGGCTCCCAGACTAAGCATCAGAAGAAAGGGCTCTTGGGATGACGGTCAGCTCATGGGGCAGCACAGTGAGCCCTGGATTTCTGCGGAGCAGGGGTATGGAGGTGGGGGTGGGAAATGGAATTGGGAATTGATCTCTCAAGAAATCCACGTAATCACCTACCATGTCCTTAAGGGAAAGGAGATCGAATAGCCTCACCCAGATGCCAATCAGATGCTCCATCCCACTGCAAATCTGGAAATTCTTACTCACATTTCAACACAATCTCACTTGATTTTCCTGAAGACCATGTTCTGTTTTCTTTGGATAAAATGTACTCAGAGACTCAAGATGTATCTTAAAGACTGTGTGTATCTCATGCCATCCCAGGGGTGAGACGTGCCCTGGAACACTGGTGGTAGGGCACAGCCAGCCTTAATTCTCAGACACACTCACTGAGCTGACTTCCAGCTTGTCGCCTTGGAGAGACTTCAGCCGCACCAGGGCCCCGATGCCTCCGCTAACCAGGATCTCGTCGCCAATGTGGTATTTCAGGATGTTGGTAAGCTCCTTGGCATTGCCTGTAGGTGTGTGGAAAAGAAAGCAGAGTTAATTCCAAGGTTGGTAACTGGCATGGTCAAGGGCGGCCCAGAGAAGACACAAGCGGTCATCCCTGAGATGGAGAACTCCTTGCCCAGCTAATAAATACTCACTGAGCACTCCCTGTGTGCTCAGCACCCTGTCCCACCATCTGCATAATGCTCAGGGGAACAAGGCACATGGCCACGGCCATGAATCACCCCTGTGGTCGGTGGGTGGCTGGGGTAAACGCCGGCTCTCTGCGATGCTGACAAGGAGCTAATCCCTACTCCTCCAGGAGTGTGACTCATGTTTCCATGAGCTAAATGTTTGCTGGAAAAGGCAGGGGGGCCCTTCCACCACTGGCATCTGGACACTTCATCATCAGCGTGGCTCCCAATGGCTATAACACAGGGTGAAATATTTACACATTCTGCTCTCAAATGCATATTCTGAGACGGCTATTTCCGGAAGGGAAAACTCAAAGGAGTCAACAGCTGCAATCTGGAGGAGCTCTGGAGCCGGTGAGGTCAGGGCCAAGGGGGGGATTCTCGCCACGGCATCCCTCCTCGTCCGTGGCGGCATTCCTTCCAGCCCACATCAGCTCCTCCACCACCGCGGAAAGCATCCGATTGCTCATAAAGGTGCACCAGCACTTCCCAAATGAAGTGTGGGAGGCAGTGCTCCGAGCTGCCAGCGGCCCTCTCCTATCAAAGCTGCCCCTGATCCTCACATCACTAGCCAAATGGCTGCATTTCCCCAGGGCTCGTAGATGGCTATTTCCAGCACCTTGAAACTGAGAATGGAGGAAGTTTCAAAGGATTCTGGAGAGTTTACTTACTTATTGACAAGTCCACATTAGTGCCATGGGATGGAGTCACCAGTTACCAGGTGGTTTCCAAATACCCACAGCCTGGAGCTGGCAAGAGTTTCTCTTCTCTAGAAACACTGTTTGGAGGTGCTGAGCCGAGCCAGCCTCCACCCCACCCCCACCCCCTCCCCCTGCCCTACCCACATACACATGCAGGGGGCCTCTCTCTAAGACCTGGAATGACCTCTAACACCTGGCCAGCCCGCCACCTCCCAGGAGCACTGGGGTCTAATCCTGCCCACGGGCCGAGGGGGAGGACATGTTTGGCCAGCTTTGCCCTCTCTCCTCCTCTGTTCCCACACAGCTGAGAATGAAACAGAAGCCAAGCAGGCTCAGGCCACCTGGGGAATATTCCGTTCCTGCTGCACAGAGAGAGGATGGAAAGTTTATGTTCAGAATGAACTTCTCCCCTCCTCTCAGGAGCATATGTCAGCATCCTAGACATAGGCATTCGTTTAGCAACAAAGAAAATTAAACAGGACACAGATTGAGTTCACAGCTGCCGGCAACCCGAATTTTCTATTCTATTCCAGAGCAGGAAGGAAGGTGTAGACTATATGGGCCTCAAGGTTTGGTCGAGGTCCTTCCTCCTTGTCCTTTCTGTGACGGGTGGAGTTGTCTGTCGTGGGCATGCATCAGAATTCAACATCACAACCCATCCCCCATCCTCACCAGCACAGTCATTACTGATGAACATGTGCCCAGCACAGAGGGGACACCTCATTTAATCCTCACAGCACACTGAGCAAGGCACTCTTACAGTCTTCATTTTTCTACTGGGAACACTGAGGCTCAGAGAGCTTAAGCAACTTGCTTGAGGTCACTCAGCTGGGAAATGCCAGAAGCAGGATCTGAACCTGCTGTTAGGTAATCCAGGAGCCAAAGCCCTCGATGACTCGACTGCCTCTCAAACATCCTTAACTACGTTTCTCAGGGCTATGACTAGCTTCTTGGGAAAGCTTTTATCTTAAGGGACATCAGATGCAGGTGAGCGGCTTCATTATCACTGTTCTCACAGGTCCTGAGTGGGAACCCTGTTTCAGTGACGGTGCTGTGTGTTATCCACCTTGAATTCCTTTCTGCTCTTCTCTGCCTTGTTTGGTGCCGGGAAAATGACCTCTGTAAAGTGTATCTTCCAGGCTCCCTCGCCACCCTCCTGTAACCAGCTGACAGGAGGGCTGGCAGGCAGTGGGCATGTGTGAGGAGTGGGGGCTGGCATAGGTAGTGGCCATGGTTCTGACAGCAGCTTTATGTGCCCCTCTTCCAGCTCTCCCTGCTCCTATACCCTCCCCACCCCCACCCCCACCTGCAGGCTGGAGGTGGGAAAGGCTTCCTGTGGTTGATAGTCCCTGGGTGCCCTCACCCTTTGCTAGTTCCTTAATCTTGCCCACACCTCTGCCAATGGTTTCGTGATTAAATTTCGCTCAGTCAAACCCTTTGTAACATGCCAACTGCTTCCTACAGGGACCCTGACTAATAGAGTTACTTTAGAAAAGGTAAAAAATGGGGGAAGCTGGGATGGCTCAGGGAGTTAAGGGCTTGCTTTGCAGCCCCGGAGCCTGAGGGTCAAATCCCGGCCCTGACCCATGCGGAACCACATGCTGAACTGGAGTGTGCCCCCAGTTCAGTTCTTGCCGGGACCTATGTGGGAGGCTCCCGGCCCAGTTCCTGCCCTGTGCAGCCCCGTGCCCACCAGTGGAGTGAAGCTCTGTGGAAAACTAATGCTGTCAACTATGGAGACTGCTCTGGGCCCTCCCTCTTCTTTCTGTCTCTCTGTCAAAAACAATAAAAATAAATCCTAAAAAAAAAGAAAATGAAGAAAAGGTGAAAAATGTACTTAAGTTGGTCGTTACCCAGGAGTTTGTTCAGTTCTCCCGCTGGCATGGCTTGGAAGGCCTCATCTGTGGGAGCAAAGACGGTATAGACCCCTTCCCGGTTGAGTGTCTCGGTCAGCCCTGCAGACTGGATGGCGGCTACCAGCATGCTGTGGATACACACACAGAAATGTCCCCTGCCTGTGAGGGCTGTCGCTTTCCCACATATACCTCGTCACTGTGGGCAGGTGGAGCAAGATCACCGCACTACCTCCCCCTCCCCACCCATGAACAAAAAGGGATGATTCCAGTCTGTATCTTCTCTCCATAAATGCTAAGCTCAGTTAAATGGCCAAAGGTCAGAGGCCAGTGGGGGAAAGGAGGAAGGGATAGACCAGTGGCAAGGCTGACCCAGAGGCTGGCTGAGCCACTGGGCCTGGGATGTGATTCTGGGGAGGGCAGAGGCTGAGTGGTGTCCCCGGTTCTCATGCAGGTGGCTGAACTCTGTGAGAGGAAACATTCAATGTCACAGCCACCTATGCATGGTCAGCAAGGAAGCCAGAACTGGAGAGAGTGGGCAAGAGAAGTGACACAGGGGGCCTGAGAGGGAGCGGTGAGAATGCTCAAGGGCAATTAGTGACTGTGGCACAGAGCATGGGTCACAGACACTCACAGCCAAGTGCTCTTGGTGCACTTGGGACTTTAAAGTGGAGCGTGTTGTCTCCCTTGTGCTTAAGTATTAAAAATGCAGTCCCTCCCTATTCCCCATGGAGGTGATGACACTCCCAGAAGTATCCCTTCTTCTCAACTTAGGCTTTCAAGGTGACCCTCATCCTGTCCATATCCCACGCCTGGAAGGTCACACCAGAGTGCCACTAGTGTTTGCTGACCCCCGGGGGGGGGGGGGGAGGCGGAGGTGGAGGAGATTGAGAAACAGCTGAGGCCCAGCATCCTCCCAGCATGACCCCTTCAGGTCAGTTACCTGAAACGATTGTCCCCCTTCAGGACATCCATGACAGTTCCCATCGGGGGGGTCAGCACCCGGTCCATGGTGAACAGGGTCCCGTACCGCCCCCTCTTGTCGTGGGCAGCAATGCAGCTGTTCTCAATGCACAGGCTCTGTGCAGAAGGGAGACACAGAGGCCAGGTTATCCCCCAGGAGAGGCCCTGACTTGTGCTGATGGCTTCACCTACACACAGCAAGGAACATCTATAGGGGTGGATTCAAGACTAGGATAAAATGATGTTTCTCCAGGGAAGAAGAAGATAAAAATGGTATTCCTTAAGGAAAGAAGGGCCAGAGAGGCCCCAGTAGAGTTGCTCCATAATGAGGCCATCATGTTACACGTGAGGTCCATCGACAAGGACCAAGCAGATAGACTGAGCCTATTGACTGACTTATTTAACTTAGTCCATTGGGGCTGACTGCTCTCAGGCAACGGCTATGTTGTGTTGTGCTTCCTGCCTGATACTCCAGGGTAACCACTTGAAGAGAGAAGAGACGGGAGAGGAGAGAACATCTGGACCAAGGACTGAAGTTTCAGTTCAGGGGGTTTCTCCTCATATGAGCTAAGAGGGACCCCGTCTCCATCCCTCTGCCCACTGTGCATCATCTGAGTTTAAGGTGGACCGCTGCCTACCCAACCAGGTCAGACAGGCGTGCGGTTTCTTCCCAAATGATCCCCCAAAAGGAGATGCTAATCTTTCCACAGGATCCCATTTTGATCCTTGGATATCAGGCATACTTTCCAGAAATTCCTTCCTTATTAGAATCAGCTCTCAGGCAAGCTCTTGAGTATTGAGTACCATTTGTTTTTAAACATGAATACAGCTTCAGGGTTGAGCTGAGACAAAGAAGGAGCATGGTTTAGGACCCAGAACTTACATTCCGATAAACAAAAACTCTCAGTTTTTTGCCGCCTAGAGTATCCAGGGTCTGTCCGTGGTACAGATACTTGGAGGCCAGCTGGTCTTTAACTATGTGATTCATAAGCAAATTCTTCATCTGGGTATCAATGTGCAGGGACCCATCTACAAGAGAAGTGGTGGTCAGGCCCAGAGCATGCGCTGGAAAGGAAGAGAGGCTCATGCAATGAGAAGCCCACCCTCCTTGACTTTGGAAACGGAGGTTGAGAAATCAAATGAGGCTGCAATATTTTTTAACATCTGACACCGTCTGCCAATAAGAAAACAAAACCAAACACACACACACACACTCAAAGATCCAAATAACAGAGGGAGTTTGGAGTTTTGTCCCAAGAGGGAGGGCAAGGCACAGAGACAACTTGGCCCCTTCTCTGCCTTCCCTGTGGCCACTGCTCAGCTGTTTCCTCACTCTGACCACCTGACTATCACACTGGTGACTGACCCTGCAAATAAAAAGGCAGGAGAGTGCTGTGTCCTCCCGACAGCCCCAAATGCTTGAATGCTGGGGCCCAGAGCCCCACGTGCACTCTCTGCGAGGCCAAGCACAACAGCAGCGCCTCTGAAATTCCGGGTGAAGACACATCTGCTTTCGGTTGAGCTGCATGGAAGCACTAACGTCCCACAGGGTGCTATAAATCAGGCAGGATGCTGTGGAGGTGACAGTGGCAGGGCAGCTGCCCCAGTGACACACTCACAGGGACGCCTCCCCCATGTTACCTTTGAAGACAGAATTCAGGGGGGCCAGGAGCGTCAACTGCTCACTTCCGGAGAGATGCGTGCTGAGGCCCGCTTGTTTGAAAAGGTCAATGGCGGTAGACACATCGGACTCTGCAGCCAACTCAAAGAGCGTCTTGGCTACAAGGAAGAAGAAAGTGGGTTCAAAGGTTAAGAGTGCTGTTTTCATTTATCCTTTGATCACCCCAGAGCCTGACAGACATCAGCAGGAATGTCACCTTGTGAGCCCACAACCCCTCTACACACTGCTGGGGCACTGTGGGTTCGTGCCATCAGGGGACGGTCGCCAAGAAAAGTCTCACTGGTCGGGAAAGTGAGGGAAGGCTCGGCTGGGCAGAGCTCAGCCTCTGTCCCAGCCCTCGGTCAGGGCACTGCCTGATGCTGGGAGGAAGGCAGCATTGTCTGGCCTGGCTTCTGAACAGCAGATGGTGCCAGTGGCCACACCCATGGACAGCGCTTTCTGCTGGTCTCGTTCCTCCGGTGAAATTCCTTACGCATGGGCAGCAGGCTTCCCTGCAATCCCAGAATGCGGCTAGGTGGCCGAAGGAAGCCAAAGTCTATGCAGTCATTCCTCCCAGGGTCCCTGGGATGCTTGGGGACCACTGAGGAAGCAATGGCTCTGAGGTCAGTAAATGGCTCTGTGCCCAACAAGAGCAGGCCACTCAGGTCTCCTGAAGGGCGCCTGGGATTGAGTGGCTCCAGCCTCGGACACCTTCCAGGGCTCTCTCCGGCCTTGAAGGTGACATCTAGGCTCCCGAGCCTGCCGCTCAAGCTTCTTCACAGTCTGGCTGCAGCCCACCGGGTGCCCAGGCCTTCTCTCCTGAGAGGCCGTGAGCTGGGTGCAGGCAGGGAAGTGGCCCCAAGGATCCCTGAATACCCCCAGTCCTGCCACCATGGGTAGCAGAGGGGACAGTGGGCCTGGCTTACCCGAGTCTGGAATGAGCAGCTCGTCAATGAAGTGAATCACGCCATTGGTGGCCAGGACGTCTTTATTGGAGATGATGGCCTTGCCGTTGATAGTGAGCATGTCCCCACTGCAGCCCACCTCCAGTGTAGTGCCCTGCAGGGTCTCCACAGACAGCCCCGCCACAATGGCTTCGGCACACATGGCCGACTTCAGGATGTGGTTGTTCAGCAGGTCTGGGGGCCAAGGAGAACACAGGGAAGTCTGCTGCTCCGGCTGGCCTCGGGCGCCCGCCCGGAGCCCACCCAAGGCCAAGGATTCTGTACTGTCCGGCGCTGATCTTTAGATGAGGCTGGGCCACTGCCTGGCCTGAACCTTCCTCTGCTCCTGCCTGCTCTCTCTCTAAAGCTAGCCGGGGCTCTGCGGTCTGACTGCCTGAGTTCGAATCCCAGCTCAGCCACTTATCGGCTGTGGGACCCTGGGCAAGTCATTTAGCCCCTGAGAGTCTCAACTTCCTCATCAGTCAAGTGGAGATCAGTACAGTATTCCTCTCTAGGGCCGGTATAAGGATAATATGAAACTCTGAAGAATGTGAACCACCCAGCATGGTGCCTGACAACAGAGAAAATGCCTGACAAATGTTAGTGGTCAGCTTCTTAACACCTGAACTTCACGAGGAATTCTTATTAGTACTTGAACTTTAGGAATAGGGAGGAAACTCAAATGAGTTTATGCCAAAATTTTTTTATCCACTGACTTAAAAAAAATATGTAAGCATGGTTGGAAAAGATGGAAACTGTAGCAAATGAGGTTTGGAATTATTTGTACACTTTGTTTTTTTTTCATTTTACCCAAAGGTCTACTAGTCACCAGGAGGTGTCTTAGGGGTTGGGAATGGTGATCAGTAAGATTTGGTCTTTGCCACTCCGTTCACCACACCCATAAATCATAAGGGTGTCCCAAAATTCACGCAAGGTTTGAATTTTGCGTCATTTGTGCGGTAAAGTGTTGCCAATGAAAAAAAAAGACAGCGGGACAGCTGACAGTTCAGAGTTATTAAAAATGGAGTGCTACACAAAAGAACAACACATTTTCATTATTGAGCAATATTTTTAAAATAATGAAGGTTTGGCAGCTACAGTTCGCAATTTTCGTACAAAATTACTTCTTGCGTGAATTTTGGGACACCCTTTAAATACAATCATTTGATGACTTGCCCTGCTTTAGGGACCAGACAGGGGCCAGAGGCCCTGAGGGAGCTGCAGGCCGCAGACAAGGGGGATGAGCCCAACTCAGTCAGACAGGGCAGGTTCCGGGACTGCTGCTCCCAAGGTCACCAAGCCCCTGTGTCTTACTTTCTCACCGCAAGGGCAAGTTTCCATTTGTCCCGGGTGTGGGAACCAAAACCACACTGATGCGGCCAGGAGGAAGCTGGAAGGCCCTGCAGACAGGCCAGGGGCCCTGAAAGCCCGGTGCTGACCTGATTCAGCCAGCCTGGGGTGTGGGGTGGGGGGTGTGCAGGGGCGGGGGGGGGGAGAAGGAACAGCAAGCTGGCCGTGGAAAGAGGCCTTGGGGTTTTAGCTTCTCAGGGACAGAAGCTGGAGGCCAGGGTAGGGTAAGGGTGACCTCCAGGGCTGCTCGCAAGGTAAGCAGGGCCAAGGCTGGAAGCCAGCCTGCAGGCAGGGCACACAGGCCCAGGGCTGCCTCTCACCTGTCAACCAACTTGCGAAGTGGGGAGGGGTGGACTCGCGGCCCCCTGCCTCCCAGCCGCCAGCCAAGCCTCACACACGAGGCTCGAGAGTTGAGCAAGGGTTAGTGAGTAGGAAAAGGCAGATCTTCACAAGGGATAAATTAGGGGTGTTTTTTTTTTCTTTTGCTTTATAACAAGGAGTTCTGATATCCACAAGATAAAAATGTGCTCTGTACAAAACATATTTCCAGGGAAACATCATTCTAAACAGAAAGCTAAATATGCTGAGATGCACCCACATCTCACCTTCTCCAGGAAGCCTTCTGGACCCCAGTCTGCATGTGCCCCAGCCTGGCCTCAGCCCCAATGTGCTGGGAGTATCTCTGTCACTGTGCTCACCACGCCAGGTCCCATTGACCCATTTCTAAGTCTGTTGTCTCCACTAAGCTTAAACTTCCTTGAAGGCAAAGGCTGTACCATGTTCACGTTTATGGCCCGGTTCCTGGCACAGGCCAGGCACAGAGAGGCACTGCCACCCCGGACCTGGCAGGTCCCCATCAGTGCTTTCAGAAATGTGCCCTTTGCTGTCCCGGCACGGCTGCAAGGAGAACCTTTTACATTTACACAGTGTCGAAAAGGCATCAGACATTTTCTATAGTATATTTCAAAGGTGGGTTTAAATAGATTCAAAAGCCATGAAAGCATCCCTAGACTGTATCTGGGAGGAATAGTGTGGTTAGGGTACACAGGGGGCCTGGGCCGACTCTCCTTTGCAGGGGACTTGGGGATCACTAGGCAGCATCTCAGTGGTCCTGAAGCTGAAGGGGGCAGGGTGGGGAATAGAGCCCGGATTCTCCTCCTGACCTCTCCACATGCCTGGTCCTTCCCTCTCTTCCAGCCATAATCAACGCATCCCCTAACTTAGCAGCTCACTGAGGATGTGTGGAAGGATCAGCAACGAACAGTCAAGAGTTGACTATTACCGGTTTTTAACTGTTATTCTGGATTACCCAAGAAGCCCCTGCTCAGATACAGGAAGAGTTCAAGGGTCAGCATAATGATTATATTTCAAGAACTTGCCACCCCTTCCCTATGCTACCCAGCAGCTGCCCTGCCCACCAGGTGGCCTTGTTCTGGCTTTGGTCATTTGGGTCCCTGACTCAGGCCAGGGCCTGCTTTGAACTTCCTGCTCTGCTTCCTGCCTCAGCCCAACAGGGTTCCTAAAGGCCGCTGGGTTGCATACAAGCCCTGTTGGTGGCAGGCGCATGTCTATCCTGAGACGGGATGGCAGGTGGCATGTCTGCCTTGGACGGGCACAGGCCTTGAGCTCAGTACAGCTGCTCCAATGAGGAGATGGCAGGAGCAGAGGGGTGCTCACCTCTCAGAGCCTCTGGGTCACCCAGGATCCGGTTCAAGGTGTCAGCAGGGATCTTCTCAAAGGCCTCATTGGTGGGGGCCAAGAGCGTGAACTGGCCATCCCCTTCAAGCAGGGTGTTGAGCCCGGATGCAGCCACGGCGGCCTGTGGGGAGGGGGCAGGATGGGGGGTTCCCTGAAGGCTCTGGGATTCTCCACAGACAAGAGGCACACAGCCTCGCCCATCCTCCCTCGGAGGGCTCCAGGCTCGTGTCGGAGCCCAAGATGAAAGGACAAACCGAACCAAAGCTCACCTCTCACCATGGCCTCCGGGGGCTTTGTCCAGCCTGAACCCCAACCGCTCAGTTACTGCATGTGCCTCCTCCCTTCGCACCTGCATGCCTGTACCCCTGCCTTTCCCCTTTCTTCACCTCTCTGACTCCTATGCCTTCTTCGGCCCTGATTAAAAGTTTCTCTGAGTAGTCAGCGTGGCATGAGCCCCACCCCGCCCCCCTCCCAGAACATGAGTGTGTCTGTTACACATACTTGCACACTTGCACACAGCCTGCTGTCCTCCCCATGTTGTAATTCAATAGCTATCGGTCATAACTACTTGTGTGAGCCCTGTGAGTGTCAGGGCCATGGGATCCAGTCTCCCCAGAGCAGCCACAACGACCCACAAGCACAAACATCTTCCCACGGCTCTCAGGAGGAGCCGCCCTTCCGCCGGGTCGGGCCCTGCCCTGCCTCTGCCTGCCCCACTCCTGAATCTGCGTTTGGTCTAACTAGCCATCCTCATCCTTCAGGCGTCAGCTCACAAGTCACCTCTTCCAGAAGGGACCCCTCCACATGCTGACTTCACAACGCTGAGCACAACCTGTGCCTTCCTTGTGTGCTCGGTATCTCCAAAAAGAACAGGTGTGCTACCACGCACAGAAACGTGTGTCGCATTCACCACTCTAATCCTGGCACACAGAATGACGCCTGGGAAGTGGCAGGTGCTTAGTAAATAATATATGCATTTGTGGAAGGAAAGACGGGTGGTGGGAGGGCCGAAGGGGAAGAAGCAAGCGAGGATATGTGCCAAGCCTAAACCGTCAGTGGGGACCAGCTGCTGTCCATACATGTGCCACGAACTCTGTGGGGACTTTGCAGACTCCTGATACATGAGAGACCCATCAGGAAAGCAGAGAAGAGCTTAGAGAACAGGCTCCCTAGGTCCTCCAAAGCCACTTCCGGCCTTGGGGTGTTTGTCTCTCTGTGTTGGAGATCTCCAGGGGAGGAGCCACCCCACTCCCACTTGGTATCCTTTGTGGTCAGGAAGTTCTGCTTGAATCAGGGCAAAAAAACCTGACGGGGTAGCCTGTGTTCACTTCCTCTAAGCAGCCGTGGCCTACAGGAACACCCACTCGTCACTCCAGTTGTCAGACAAAAGTCTGCTGGGCAGTGGGCCAGAGAAGCCAGAAGCCAGGCCAGAAGTGGAACCCCAGCTTCTGTGTCTGCCCCGGTGGCCTCTCTGCTGGCATGTGCTCCAAGGAAACGTGGTATGGCTGGAGCAGGGGTACCATGGTGGGGACAAGGGGTGAAGAAGAGCATGCAATCTAACAGGCCACATGTGGAAACCACCACCTGGGAGGAAGAGCCCTCCCATCTCTGGAACCTGTAGCTCAAAGGACCCTGTTCTGCTGCAGCCATAAACCACTGAACTTTTCAGAGGAGTCAGAAAAGGAAAGGCTTGCAAAGGAGGAGACAGGAAGAGGGAATTTGCCAGCAGGGGATTGGGATGTTTCCTTGTGGTCAAGCTGAGGGTCTGGTGATCGGTAGCTTCTCCATGTCCATGGGCATTTAGAGGCACTTGCTCCATGTCCCCTAAACACCCATGAACATGGGGATGTCCTCTGCTCCTCCCACAAAAGAAGACCCTCTTGGGAGGCTGTGTAGGCCAGGCTCCCAGGGCAGTCACTCACCCGAAGGGTCTCGAAGGTGTCCTCGATCTCAATGATCTGCTGGATGTTGTTGGTGACAGTGGAGATGACCTTGTCGATGAGGTGCACCACCCCGTTGGTTGCATGGTGGTCGGCTTTGAGCAGCCGGGCACAATTGACGGTCACGATCTGCCCAGTGAAGGAGAACGAGTCATGAACACATCAGAGGCCCCATCTCGAAGCCCCAGGCAGGGAAGACACAGCCGAGAATGTGGGTTCCCCCAGCTGGGGGACAAGAGGGCCCGAGGAGAAGCAGGTGCAGGATTACCTACAGCTTCTTTCACCCACAGGACCAAACCCCAGAAACCAGCCCCACGTGGGGACCGGGAGTGGGCTCAGCACGGGCACGGGGTAACACTATGTAACGGGGGGTCCCCTACCCCGTTGGGATAGTGGTGAATTTGGATGTCTGAGTTCTGGTACATGGAGGTGAGAGCCATGCCATGTTTCAACTCGTCTGTGAGGACCCGTCTGTTCACCATGTGGTAGCGGAGGGCGTTGAGCAGCTCGATGTTGACGTTACTCACCAGGGAGTCCAGCACTTCCTGGAAGGAAGGGCATGGGGCAGTGAGCGGGCTGCTGACCTCACGTTCAGGAGAGGAGTCCTTGCTACCCTGTCAAAGGCGCTTCTGAAGCCCCAGTGACCCCAGGCCTCTGTCCTGCCAAGGACCTCTCCGAGCACGCACCCGGGTCTGCCTGTCCAGGACAGGGAGGGTGTGGAAGCAGCCAGCTCAAGCCCCCTGGCTTTCTCTGAGAGTTAAGGAAAGGTTTCCCGAAACAGTGGGGAGCCACTACAGAGTCTGGCCCTTCAGGCCCACTAGCCCATCCCTCTGAGGAGTAAGGCAGCTCCCAGGAAGAGTCCCCAGGGCAAAAGGAGGTCATCTCACAGCTGACAAGGAAGCCCAGGCCTCGTTGCTGGGGGCAAAGATGGTGAAGCTGCCAGGCCCTTCCATCTCGGGCCTCAGCTTCTCAGTTCGTTCTGTGTACAGTTGAGTGGTAGTCGAGCCAACGACTCCCAGCGTCTCGTAAAGGTTTGAGAGCGGTAGGGCTGCAGGACAAGAGGACAGAGGAGAGATGGGCAGGGGTCCCACCCCCCGAAAGCCACCCCTCCCTTGTCTGCACAGCACGTGGGGAGGTCCAGAGACCCCCTAAAGCCTACCACGTGTTTCTGGAAAGGACTCAGTCAAATGCCTCCCTACTTGAACTCAACCAGTTGGTAATTTTTAATCATTCTGGACCACAGCAGAGAAAAACTTCACTCCATAGATATTTAGATAATACAGGCAGGCAGGACTGTATACCAGAAAGAGCTATCTTAATTACAAACTAGTTTTACAGATGTATGTAGGTGTTAAAACTGGTTCCCCAGAAGGAAAGAACTTTACAAAGCTTTGTGTATTCACAAGTAATGAAATGCTATTCCTAAAAGGAGCCTGAAGCTTAGGTGGGCCTTCCCCACACACAGTGAGCTTCTGTTCACTTTACAGGGAGGCGTGGAACCAAGGCCCAGAGTGTGTCCCCTCCTAAGGTCATTCTCCTTTCCAGTGCCACATTTCCCACCTGTCCTTCCACTTAAGTCAGGAGTGCCATGGCCCACCCCAGCCCCTGCCAACCTTGGCACTAACCAGATTGCCCCCTTCCTTTTAAGTCTCAGTCTCATATTCTCAACTAATAAAGAGCAAGCATTTCAGAGTTAAACAGGCGACCTCCTATGCACAGCCTAGGCGGTGCGTGGCACTGAAGGAGAGGTGCTGATGAAGGTCACAGGGCCCACGCAGTTCTTGGTCCCCTTTGTTGACTGTGGGTAAGTCTGCCCGCCCCACCACTCCCTCTCTTCAGAGTGCCCCTGGGTCACATTTTGGCAGAGTGAGGTGGGGGTAGCTTGGTGCTCCCAGCGCAGCTGGAGACCCAGCCCATCTAGTCTGCTCTCTTCAGGGCTGATTGGAACCACTGGGCGCACTTAGAACCATTCCCAGCCACAGCCAACCAGGCAGCGCAGAGGCTGGGCCGCCAGCTTGTCAAGTCAGCCAAATAGCAAGGAGCAGGGCAGGAGAGAAGCTCAGTGGCCAGCTTCCAGGCCCTGGCCCTCGCATGGCACCTCAACGCCAGAGAGCATAGGGGGAGGACGGCCATGCAGCCTCACCTCCCCCTCGACCGCCACCCAGACTCTGCTGCCTTTTAGGCAGGTGCGCCCCTCTCCCACCTCAGCCCTCCATCTGCGCCAATGGGCCAGGCCTGGCCTCTCACCTGCTGGACAGCCCTTCTCTCCTGGGACCTTTTCATATCCAGGACAGCACTCGTAGCTGATGACTCTGCAACGAGACACACACAGGCATAGTGTGAGGCAGGGCTCCCCTGTCCTCTTCTGCAGGAAGAATGGCCTCCCCTGACGAGGAAGGGGGATGGAGGGTAAAACAGCCTGCTCCCAGAGATCACTCACTACATCATATGTGTGCCTTCCCTCGGCAAGGAGCTTGGCACTCCTCCTCAGCTTTGTAGACGATTTCCAACAGTGACCATCATCTACAGAAAGCCACCTGGGAGCCAGTTAGACGACTGAGGCACAGTATTCAGCAGTGGGACTTAAAAACACACCAAGAGTTTATGTGCAACGTAATTCATGGGAGCCCTCTGGCCAGCATTCCCGGAGGGCCGCAGGGAGGAACAGGAAGAGCCCTGGACTTGTCCTAGTGCTGAGGCTGTCACTGACTAACTGGGATTTCTCCCGCCTCCACTCTGAGTCTCAGCTTCCTCGTCTGTAAAACATGTGTGTGTCCATCATGCGGTGGTCGTTAGATTAGATCTCTCATGGCCTGAAGCTCTCCAATTGAATAACCAACAAGGGTAGTGTGCATATGATCATCAAGTTTTTCTGTTCCAATCAAAATTTAACATTTTTTAAATTAAGGGATGCTGGGAGAGTTCAGCAGGTTGAGCACTTGCCTTGCAACCACAAGGTCCAGGGATCGAGTCCCAGCCCCAGCCCGTACAAACCCACATGCTGAACTGTGGCACAACTGGTAACCTCTGGGATGGTGACAAAGGTTCTTGACTCCCATTCGGGAGACCCCTGGTTAGGTTTCTGCCCCGTGTGGCCCCACATCCCCCTGTGTGGAGTGAAACTATGTCACAGCTAATGATGTACAACTGTGTAGACTGTTGTGGGCCCTTCCCCTCCTCTCTCTCACCTTCTCTCAAAACAATAAAATAAATCTTAAAAAAAACATTTAAAATTAAAATAAAAACAAAGTTCCTTTTATCAGGATGCTTTTTAAAAAATTTCTTTAAATTAAGAACAAAATTTTAATCAGTGAAAACATATATACTGTTTCAAATTGAAAATATGCAAAGAACTATATAGTAAAGTGATCCCCATCTACCCTGATCCCTCAACCATCCCATCTTCCTTCCAGGAAGCAACCAGTATCGCCCGTTGGCAAGATTGTTTGTAGCTGAAGGAACAAGAAACCCTTTGGCAGAGAAACTTAAAAGCTTCCTCTTGTTCTGACTCTCACTGGTCCATCATGGAGCACTTACCCACTTCTGGAGATTTGAGACACACAGCTTCAGCTAACCCAAAAGTCTGGGGAAGCCCCAAGACCGAGAATTTAAATATCATTGCAAGGAAGTACATGTTCTAAAAGCCCACAACTAAGACTTACTTCACAGCAAATCCCCCAGTTCTGTCCAAGGCCATCCCTGTGCTGACAGTGTGAGCACAGCCCTTCTGGGCGGCCCTGGAACCGGATGCAAGAGCTGAGTCCAGCCTCTTCCTTCCTTATATATGGATATACCCTTTGGGATGGGAGAGAAATCAGACCTTAACTGCAGTGGGTTTTAACGTAGAACTGCTCACCATGGGGCTCCCACGGGCTGCCTAATGACTTCACCAGAAGAGAGGCAGGCAGAACGGGAAGGACTGGGGCTTTGGAGCGGGGGAGGGTGTTCTCAATGAGCCCAGACATTCTGCTCTTGTTACTTCCACTGGAGTCACCTCAGGGAAGCCCTGGTGAGTCATAAGCTGAAGTCTGGCCCATCTGTTATCGAAGGTGGTGCTTCAGAGATGGACTGGCTAGGATTGTCAGGCTGCCAGGGAGCAACATGGGTCACTTGTCCAGAAAGGTACCTGTTCTCCCCAGCCTCCTAGGACATGCTAGGGCATGACTAGCCATGCACATTCTTCTTTGCCCTGCTCTCTCCATCTTCCTGCCTTCCTTATACCCATTTTCTCCAGAACTTCTCCCATCCTTCTTTTCCAGCCTTTCATCCCTATACTTATCAGGTTTAATGGGCTGGTGGTCTCAGGACTCAACCTCACTGACCCATAATTTTATCTTCAGAAACGAATGTAAGATTTGACTGACACACAGCCTTTCAAAGGTAGCATGGTGTGATAGAATAAGAATGAAGAAACTCAGCATGCAATCCATCAGTAACTAGCAGGGATTACATGCCAAGTCTCCCAACTCTCTTTCTACCGGTAAGTCTCCGCTTCCTGATCTATAAAATGGAATGAAGTTAAACTAGATGATCTCTAAGGTTCTTTCCAATCTCATGTGATTCTAGTCAATGGGATTATTTCTAGACTATTTCTTTCAAAGAAGGAGCATGTGCCAGTTTCTCCCAGCTACACCTAAGCCTTGAGCCCACAGGACCAGGGGATGCCTGGGATCCCCAGCTTTCTCTGCTAAATACCAGGACTCTGTGGCTGGGACAGGGGAGAGAGATTAGGTCAAGTCCCCCAAAGTTTAGCTTTTTTCCTAAAGTACCTGGGTGATATTCCATGGAATGGAACACAGTTTGAGGATGGGTCTTCTCCTAAGCCTTCCTGACTCCTGGGGACCCCTGCCTATTATGGGTGCTACATACTCCACGCCTGCAGCCTCCAGCCACACTGGTCCTGAGGAGTCATGGGCCTCCCCAGAAGAAGGCTTTCCTTCTAGGGAGTTACCATCTGAGTTCCATCCCCCCAAACCACAAGAGAGCTCAACAGCTCAGGTGGCCTCACCAGGATTTCACCGAGGACAAAAGAAAACCAATCCCTGAGGGGCGAACTGCTCCCGGAGGCCATAAGTGTACAAGGGGAAGAGGGCTGAGAGTGACACCGGAGAATCGGAGGGCTGAGGGGCTGGAGAGGAGAGACAGATCTAAGCAGAAAATCTCAGCTCAGAATGGAATCAGGAAGCTCCGGGGGTGGGGCAGGGTGGGAGGGGGCTCCTGAAGGCCACAGCAGAGCAGGAGCCCATCTAGGACTCTCCTTTAATTTCATCGCATTCAATCCATTCCCATTGCTCTTGACAATGCACATATTTGGAGGAAAGCAGACTGAATGGGAAAGTTTGACAGGGAGAAGACACAGGTGTTCTCTCTAATGTGATCAAAGCTAACCTTTGTCAGCCTTCCCTGTGCCTCCCCAGGAGGGCTCTCTGCACCCATGTCACCTAGAGGTGGGACATGGGTGGCCACTACCCCCAGCAGGGGCTCAGTCCCCCAGCGGAAGGCTTGTTGCTGGTTGTCTGCCAGGAAGCTTTCTCCAAAGCCTGTCGCCTTGCTGGCCTCTCCCCGGCACTCCTGCTGCCCACAGGGGGCATCCTGGTACTGTAGGTGTGCAGTTGGAAGTCATGCCCCTCAGCCTGAGCCTGGCAGCCCTATGGGGTGAGATGCTTTCCACCTGGCAGTTTCGTTGCTCCCACCTGTCCCACTAATCCCAGCTCTCCCCAGAGCCAGTTTGCATGGCCCCGGAGAAGTCGAGGGCAGCTGGAAACGCAGAGCAAGGAGACAGCCCGTTGAGATGATCTTGACCAAACCTGTCTGGACAGGCAGTCCCTGTTCTCAGCCCTGGGAAGTTGGGGCTGAGGGCAACCAGAGCATCAGGGTCCTGCGGCCACCTCTCTAGGATGAAGGCAGCAAAGGATGGAGACCACGGGGAAGCCCCCATCTGTGTGTCTACAGCTCCTGGGCTTCCTGCACAGGGAAGACCCATCTGTTGGTTTCTGAATTGCATCTCATCAGCAAAAGCTGTTCTAAAAACTGCTGCCTCCCCTTGGCCTGATATAGTCCAATAAGTAAAAACCTCAGGTTAGAAAAAACATATCCTCTGGGGCAATGAGACACCAATGTTTCTGTTCCAGCTCCCCTGGTCGGAATAACAATTTGAGGAAAAGAGTGAAGGAAGGTACTCGATTTACAAAGGCATTTAATTAGGGGGAAGGTAAAAAGACAGTGTCAGTGCCAAGGTCTAAGAACAGAGATGTTTGGGAAGCTCTCTTCCAGCCCCCTCTGAAGTTTTTAACTCATGACTGGATAAGGCACAAGTATTGGTTTGTCTCCCCAAATAATTTTCCAAGAAGTTAATACAGGCAGTTAAAGTAACTGCTCTCATGGCTTTGGCCAGCGGTTGTGGCTGTAAATGCTCTAGACATTGACTAGATCCTGGGCGTAGGAGGAGCAAGGAATGGAGCCTGAGAGCGGTGTCCTATGACAGAAGGTAAACCATTCAGTGTGTCATGATTTCCAGGCGGAATCACAGAGCAAATACAGCCCCGTATCGTCTAGACATTCCACATGCCCCTCTGCCTGCCTGCCGTGGCTCACTTCCTGCACACCTGGCCTTGGAAACACACCGCTGAACTTCCTTGTCTCCCAGTAGAGAAATCACAATCTTGAGCCCTGTGGTGAAAGGGGGCTTGTTTTAACCTACTATCTACCTCCTAAGACCCCACCACTACCCCATGCACCAGGGCCCAGCTTGCTTAGTAATGAGACTGGGTCTTCAGATGCAGCTATATTTTTACACGGCAGTCTATTTGTGTGCAGTGTGTGAGGGCATCTGGGTGGCTTCCGGACGCTGACTGTGTCTCCTCAGTGCCCTTGCCCTTCATCTCACTAGCGGTGTTGGGGTGTCCCCTTGTAGTAGGGGATCAGAATGATGTCAGACTGGGGTTGAACAGCCAAGGGAAGGTTGGTGACTCTGGTTCAAATGGCCTCTGCTGACCCCAAGAAGACCTTCTCCCAGGGGCCCAAAGCCACAGGGTTTGGGACTATGAAGAGATAGGGGGTTCACCCAGGACCTACATGGCTGCTCATTAGCCTCTAGGCCTGATTCTCCCCAGACCAGCATCGGAGTGAAGCAGACCTCTCTCACCATCTGCTGACTTTCCAGGTGTCCTCAAACTATGGCCCGCGGACCACAGGTGGCCCGCCGAAAACATTTATCCAGCCCGCCGGGTGTTTTTGCCGCCGCTGCCTGTCCTGCTTAGCAGCCGACTCGTCCCGGGCCCGCAGTGCGCATGTGTGGACATGCTGAGGGACAGTGAACTGGCCCCTTGTTTAAAAAGTTTGAGGACGCCTGGCTTAGGCTCTCTGACCCTTAGTCTCCACCTCTGAAATGGGCTAATAATCACACTGATCTGATCTAGTGATTGAACAAAATGAACTGACAGGAAAGTCACGTAACGGATGCTTTGTATTTATTTACGAAGTGCTCAGTTGTTGAGTTTATTCTTAAAAAACTCTCAGTATAAACTTTCAAATTGAAGTTAGGTTAATAACTCTATGGAAATCAATGCCCTACATGAGGCCACTGATCACATCACATTGTAATACATAAATCCCCCACAACACATCTATCTAACTCAATAGATGTGGCCTGTGTTCGTTTCTCGTGGCTGTAACAAATTATCACACATTTAGTAGTGTAAAACAACACACGTTATTATCTTACAATTCTGGAGTTAGAGTCAGAAGTTGGCCTTATGAAGCTAAAATCAAAGGCTGCATTCCTTCTAGAGGATGTAGGGAAGAACCCATTGCTTATCTTTTCTAACGTCTAGAGGCTGCCGGCATTTCTTGGCTGGTGGCCACATCACTCAACTTCAGTTTTCATGGTCACATCTCCTCTGACTCTGACCCTCCTGCCTCCCTCATTTAAGGACCCTTATGACTATGTTGGATTCATTCAATAATCCCAGGTAATCTCTACCTCTCAAGGCCCTTAACTGGATCATAGCTGCAGAGTCTATTTTTCCTTGTAAGGGAACATGATTGCAGGATCAGGGGTTAGCATGTGGTCATTGGGGGGTGAGGGGCGGTCAGTCTTCTGCTCATCCAGGCAATACACAGATTCATGTAAATACTCAACTGAACAAAATTCCACATCAGCAAAGCTGCCTCCTAGGAGTTTGCAGAATTAGACAGAACCGTCAGGAAGCCCTGCTCAACAGAGGTGTTTGGTGAACGCCTGGTATTGGGTCTACATCAAATCTCAGCTATTTCAGAGCAGATGATCCGTGGGTCCCAGCTGGCTGGTCAGGGAATATGAAACAGGGAACAAGGCTGGTGCAGCTTCCCTAGATGGCTTCTCAACACCCTCTTCTTTTTCCTCCTGGCACCAAGGTTGTGAGGTACAGGAAAGGGAGGACCAGGAGGGTTCGTCACTGCAGTGTCCCTGGTTGCCCCACCAGAAGGAGATGTACTGGGAACAGCCCCGCCGGCTGGTGGAACAGTGCAACCATACACGGGCTGACTTTGGTAAAAGTCATACTTCGAGGCTTGAATGCAGTGCTGAAGCAGTGCTAATATTTCAGCCCTTGGGCGGCCAAGCAACGCTTGCTCCAGGGGTAAGGGGAGTGTCCTGCCAGCTCATCTGGGCTCCGGAGAAGGACTGCTATGCTTGTGAAGTGTGTTGCTCGTGAAACAGCTTTAAGACTTTTGAATGGACAGCTGCCCCCTCCACCGCCCCGCTCCTGCCGGCCTCCCGGTGCCATGTTTATGATGTCTGAGCTCCTGCAATGCCTATTACAGCCCCATGATGTCAACTTCGGCCTGGCTGTTAACTGGGTCTCCCTCTCGCCGAGGTTTGCACAAAGGAGGCCTGTCAAGAGGCAGCGAGGCTTCCTGACCACAATTTCCTGCACCATCGCTCATGCTGTTGCCTGTAAAAACTTTACGGCTACTGATCAGACCGAGGCCAGAAAGCAGAGTGGGGTGCCGTCTCTCTTTGTTTGATTAGTTATTGTGATACTCTGGTGCTCTTTAGGATCTGAAATAAAAGCTACCTTGAATTTCCAAGTCATAAAATTCACTGAAGTCACTAAACAGAGGCCCACTGGCAATCACTTCCTGTAATAAAATCCATATGTCGGACCTGACAAAGAGCACCAAAGCGTCTGGTTGCTCTCTTTTTGGAGATGCAGAAAAGCTACTGTCTCAGGACAGTGTAGGTCCCCTGAGAGGAGGGCTAAGTGTGGCGGGGCTCCAGGCTCCTGGGCCTCTCTGCATGACCAGATACGGCAAAGTCTGCATCCCAGACCCTGCGCTTGCTGTCGCTTGTTTGCTTTCAAGTTCACATTCTCCTTGGTCCGGGCGCCTTGGTGACTGGCCTGTGCTGCCCACTTCTCCCTGACACTTTGCTCCCCTGAATCCCAACACACTCCAGCTCCAATCTTTCCCCTGGGGTCTTGCTGAGAGAGTTCCCATGGCCCTAGTTGGCTCCCCGCTGAGACAGTCCTCTTTGCTCCAAGGACCACCCTGCTCTCCATTTCCCAGTCTGGTCCTCACCCAAATAAATGCACCTGGGGACCCATTTTTAGCAGGATGATGTCACTCCTGCCAGCCCATCTCTCTCCCCTTCCCATCCTGACCACCCATGACATGTAATTCCTGGGGGGTGAGGGGGTGAGTCGGCGGCAGCTCTGACACGGGCCTCCATCCCGGGTACACGAGTAACTGATGGCGACGAAATCAACGGCTTCCCCTTTCTGTGCCGGAGTTCTCGGGACCTATTCCAAGTAAGCTCCACCATCCGGACACTGCACAGGGTGTTCCAGGAAGGGACCCTCTTGTCTTAGATCATGAAGTTTTCTATCAACTCATGCTGTTCTATCTTCATTTCCTCTTTCTGAAGCTGCCCAAAGCAATGTCCCCACTGAAGTGTAGAATGTACCTACCATCCCCTCTGGCTTTGCAAGGCCAGGTTGATGGCTGAAACCTGGCCCTGGGCTCTTCTTGACGTCACTCTATCGCTCCCCTTCCATGCCCACACCCCCACTATCCCATCTATGTATTCCTTGTCCCACTGCCTGGGACACCCTGATAGGATCCCCCTCGCACTGGTGTGAGGCAGCTGCAGTATCACAGTCACCACACTCTCAAAGCCAAATCTGCTCGGAGGGGGAGACTGGGTCATCAGGACATTTGCCAACACACTGCTGTGCCCTCTATGCCCCGTCCTGGCACACAGACAAAGAAGGATGCACGTGCAGAAGCCAATATGCTGAGGCAACTCAGGTCGACAGCAGTGTCTGCCTGGGAAGTGCTGGGGAGCATTACTCATCCGCTGTTAAATAGTTGGGCAAATGCCACCTGCTATACCATGGCCAACGCCACCCTGTTGTCAGCTTGACATTATATGCAGGTCCCATTTTTAGGGAAACTAGCAAAAAGGTAGAGCTTTTTGAAATTTAGGGATCTGACATGTGGAAGAGCTGTTTGCTTGTTACCGGTGCTCTGGTCACCTTCCAAGAAGCAATTATGTGCGCCTGGCTCAGTGTTTACATAATTAACTGCTTATTTGAGTAAACAATATACACACATGGGAAAAATCAGAGTACTAGAAGTTTTGTTTGTTTGTTTGTTTTTTAACTTGAGCATCATGGAAGGATGTGGGGTTTAGAATTTGCACAGCCTCTTTTTATCTGTGACAGCAAGAATTATCGCTGGGTGTACGTTCACTGACCCTGGGAGGGGTGTCCTCTTCACTCACTCAACCCTTAGCTTGGAAGCTGAGCTTGGTCAAGTAGCCAGCGGGGAACTGCTGGTCTCTCCCCAGCTCTGCCTTGATCTCTAATTTCCCTTGTTTTGTAATTATTAGGGTTGAATGTTGCTTAACACAATCAGGGTCACAAGTTGGGATACTGATTTCCACATACATTTTAAAGAAAGAGCATTTTCCCTTCCTAAGTCGGTTATGAAGTGAGAGGAGGACAATGTCATAAGCAATGCATTTAAAAATCCCTCCCATGGGCAAGTGTTCATGAGTAGCTTAGAGTCTCTTAATCCTCCTATTATACAGACAGGAGGAAGGTCAGGACCTCACAAGTGGCTTTGGAGGCTTCCCGGAGCATATCTTACTGTCTGCAGAGAGAGCCAGCCTGCTTTGTGATCTGAGTGAGAAGGCTTGGTGCCAAAACAGATTAGGTTTCCACAGAATTCTGTTAGAGCATGCATGCCACTCTGTTTCCATCAGGTAGCAGGCGGCCGGGGTAAATGGCGCCTCCCTGCATGCTGACAGAGGCACCAACAAGCCCCATGGGAACCACACTGCTCCACACCCCACTGGCACCCTCACTTTGGTTTGTGTGGCCTAGATTTGCAAGTACAAATAATAGCAGGTGGGGAAGCCAGGATGGCTCAGCAGGTTGAGCGCTTGCCTTGCAGCCCCGGGGTCCGAGGATCGAATCCCAGCCCCGGCCCATGCAGACCCATATGCTGAACTGGGGTGTGCTTCCCATGCGGGAGGCCCCCAGCCCAGTTCCGGCCCTGCACGACCCCACGCCCACCTGTGTGGGATGAAACCATGTCGAAAACTGATAATTTACAGCTATGGAGACTACCCTGGGCCCTCTTCCTTCTCTCTCTGCCTCTGTCTCTCATTAAAAACAATAAAAATAAATCTTAAAAAAAAAAAAAAAGAATAATAGCAAGTGACATTTTTGGAGCACTTACTGTGTGTCAGGCACCGTAGTCAGCCTCTCACATGCATTATTTCATAACATCCTCACAACAATCCCATAAGGTTGTCCTGTTGTTATTCCCACTTCACAGACCAGGTGATGGAGGGTTCCAAGGTGAAGCAACTTGCCCGGGTAAGTGGCAGAGCCAGGGTTTGAACTGGGATGTTCCTAATATGCTGTGCTGTCTCGGAATGTGCACATTGCGAGGCATGCTCGGTCTGTGGTGGGTGTTTGCCTTAGGACGGTAGAGCAGGAGTGTGTAAATTCCTCAGTGGGCTTTCCTTCCCACAGTCACATGCTAGTGACTTCTCCATAATGACAACATTTGTATCATTGAGTGAGGACTTAGCACGTGTACACACACATGCTTTATGCTTGTTATCTCAAATCAGTCCTGAAAAATGTATCCGACTCTTGTCAGGAGCTTTCAAATGCAAAACAACCCTGGCTGGCTTGCTCAAACCACCACTCCCAAGCACACAGCTCCCTGGCGTGTTGGCACATGCACCTCCCCGCTCCCTAGGCAGCCTGACTTTTCTGAAGGCTGGCCCAGGCCTGCGGGTCAGCTCGGGTGGTTGTAGATACTCACGTGGATTTGCCACAGATCTTCCTCTGGTACCACTGCTTGCAGTTGGTGAAGTACTTCTTGTTGGTGCCGATGAGCTTCTGCACAGCACACACGTTGGGGCTGAGAATAAAGGCAGCAGTGTTAGCAAGGTGGTCCTCATGCCCACCCCTCCTCCATGTCCTTCAGACCTTGTGGCTTCTCCTGGCTCATTAGAATGTCCTCAATATGGAGAAGATACAGTCAATTCATTCTTGGTACCGGGAGGTGGCTTGGGGGTAGGCATTGGACCTCCTGACCTCGATCTCCATCAGCACCCAGACATTTCCCCCAAATTAATAATTGTCAAAGTACATCACACACAGAGACCTATTTCTTCCTGTAAGTATTCTTCTCTGACACCGACATTTGGTAAGTAGAAGTTAAAAGCACCTTAAAACTTTTAGACTGCGTGTTAGAGATTGAAAAAACTGAGTGAAAGTGGTGCATTTGTGAAGCAGAGCAGTTCTGTGAGAAGCCCCGGCCTCTCTCTGCATCTCCAACTCCACGCTCAAGCCCAAATGCCCACAGACTCTGACCTGGCATTCCAGTGCACAGCGGTGGCCTTGCCGTCATGAGAGGAGGCTGAGGTCCGGGCCCCCACACCTTCCAGGCAGCCCCCCCAACAGACATGCTCTGCATCACTAGGATACCTGCCTGGCTCCCAAACACAACCTATCGGAGTGCCACCCTGGAAACTAGATGGCATGGCCCGCTGCTGTCAGGACCTCAGTAGGAGATACTCTGAAACTCTCAGTCATTGATACTTAGGCCCCAGCGCAAGTCCCACATCCCCCCAGTGATACTCGCCTGTCCACCTCCGAGCTGGGGTACAGCCCTTGTTTAACCCGTGCACCAAACAGAACCCTATAACTGACAGGGCGTGTGGGTGTCTCTTCCTTAACTACCCTCCAAAGAACCCTGAGGGCAGGTGCTCTGCCTTGTTCTTTCTTCTGTCTTCTAGATGGGACCGGGCTCCGGGTCAGGGAGAAGGAGCAGCTTGGAATGGATGTGAATGAACAGAATGAAAACACAGCTCCCAGGACCACCCAGTGTAGACGGAGCCTCAGGAACGCCACAGGAGAACTGAGTGCAAATGCCCTGGGCATCTGCTGAGAAGCCTTTTCCCCCAGAGCCACAGGGTTCTGTTTCTGTGTGTTTTATTCTAGTGTACCAAGTCCTGGCCCAAACTCTGCCCAGGCTGTGCGGTGGCAGGACCTCCATTAGGAGCCCCTTGGGAAAGAAGGCAGCTATGGCGGTAGGGTGACAACTAGGAGGGGGGTCTTTCCAAGCAGGAGGCAGGCAGTTTGTCTGGTTGACCCAGATGTCAGAGGAAAGCAAAGTGCAGAACCTGAGGGCTTCTGCACAACCTCTGTGCCCAGAAAACTTGAGGAACCACTCTTTCACACCAATTCCTCCGTGACTTCAAAATGCAGTCAATAGCCATTGCTGCACGTGCACGTACTTTTTAGGAAGATGCCGATACTGCAGTGAGAGCTACACCTGCCATCCCATTCCATCGGCTGCGAGAACTGGGTCAGTGCTCACATACTCAGAGCCAGGTTATGGATGACAGAGCATGCTGAGCCTTTATGTCTCTGCCCTGTCTCTTCTACCAGGTGGCTGTCACCTCTTGTCCAGTTTGTGGTTCAGTAGGCAAACACGAGTGGGCCAAGGCGGCACTGTCATTACTGAGTCGATATAAGAACCCGAGGGCCCGAGAAGGCTGGAGAGTAAACCACAGGCTGCTAGGGAGCTGAGCGCATGTTCCTTTAGCTCCGGCTGGCGCTGGCCAAAAGTTCGCACCTCTCATAGGATTCTAACAGAAGCCACCTTGCTTCTGCTTTTGCTGTCTGGGACTCACAGGTTATAGCAGTCCCCCAATCACCCCAGAGAGCTCTTGCTGGCCACACACTCCAGCCCTAGTGCACAAGCTTAGGAGTGCTTCTATCGGACCAAGCAGGAAACAATTACTGTCGAATGCCCTGTAACTTTCCGTGGGCGTTTGGCAAATCTTCAGGGAGTCTCTTGTGGAAGTAGCTCCAACATTCCTCTATGGAGTGTTTCCACTGCTGCCGTCTTCCAAGACACAAACAGAGGCTGGGGGGCGCTGGCACGTACTCCCTCTCAAGGTGGGATCTGAGGGGTGGGCTGTGCATCTAGGAAATGTTTGCCCAAGTTTCATCAAAATGAACAAGCACTTCGGGGCCTCCTGCCTCAAGCACAGCAGCTCTGCTGTTCAACTTGGGTTTGAAAATCAAATGCTTCAGAAATTCAGTCCAGTTTTGGCCGTTGATGTTCAGAAATGTGACTGCATTTTTACTTCTCTTTCAGTATTATTCTTTTCCTTCCCTATAGTAACACGGATAGAGCCAGGAGTCAAGAGACCACATAGTCATGGCTCTCCCGGCAGCTTTCTGTGTTTGGATTAAGTCACTCCATCTCACTAAGCTGCAGCTTCTCTATCTGTAAAATGGGAAACCGACCAATAGATGCAAAAGAGGTGATGAGTGGTACGGGGCTACACGCCAGCACACTGCCCTCATCGTTTCCTCCTTCACATCTTGGAGCACACTGCAGTTCCCTAAAATAGTGAAGACACTTTTCTTCCCTTTCCACCAGTCCTCACTTTGAATGGAGGGCTGCAGCTTCAGCAAGGTTATCCATGTTGCACAGGGTGCCACCCCCATGCTCAAGGCCAGGCAGCCCCGTATTTATTTTCAGGGACAGTTAGATCAGAGTAAACACATCAATCTGTCACAGTGCATCTATACTTCACAAGGGGACAGCATGCACGTGCGACTTCTTACTATTCGGCCCATTACTGATCACTGCAGATAGGCTTTTCAACTGCACTGCCAGAAGCTAACCAGGAGGGTTAGCCTGCAGGAGTAGTGTGTGTGTGTGGGGGGGTGGGGGTGGGGGGCGGGGGGGGGGGTGGAGAGGAAATTGATGTAGTATCTGAAATGCATAATAAAGGCACTTATATTAAAACACACACACACACACACAAAAACCCCTGTTTGCTGGCTAAGTGGTGTCTCCTCTGTGTTCTGAAGGGAAGGTTTGCTACAGAGATGGTTCTTGGTGGAGTCCCATCAGCACTTTGGGGGAAGCTCCACTGTGGTGTGCACAGACACCATTCTGGGTGACAGTGCTACAGGGCACACTACGGGCGTTTTCTCACACAGTGGTTAAGATACAGAGGGAACAGAAGCCTCCCAGGTGGATACATAACATTCTTTATTAACAAGAAAGGCAGAAGGACAAAAGTGAGCTGGGCCGAGACGAGGAAAATGCTCGTTCCCACACTTTTGACTTTTATGGCTCGTACTCCTTGACCTGCCCCCTCACCCTTTGGTACCAGCCTTAGTCAAAGGTGATTTTCCCACTTCCCTAAAGACCCCGGGACATCCCGGTGCTCTCCTCATTCCAGGAGAGCACTGAGTCTGTGTCAATCAGGGCTTTGTAAAGTGGTATGAAGTCCACTCTGAACACCCCTAACAGTGAGTTCTGATCTGAATACAGATCTGTCAGTCATGTGGAGGTCTGGGCACTGACTGGGTCTGGCCCAGTGGTATTTGGGGTCCCCCTGCAATCCACTGGCATTTGGGCCACTGCAAAATGACTCTCTCCACCTATAGTTTCACTGGATGTGAGAAAGGAGGTGATGCAACGGGGTGGGCTGGAAGATGCAGCGGCGCATGGCTGTGGGTCAGCAGCATGGCCTGGCTGAGGCTGTAGCAATACTGCCCACCGCTGCCTCCATTTGCCAAGGTCTTTACCAGCTCAGGCCTCTGCCCGGCTTTGCCTCCTGAAGCCAACATATCTTCAGTGTCTCAAAGGAATACCTGCAACTTTATAAACCTGGCTAGTTTTAAGACAGATTCCAATCCTGGCTCCAGTGAACACTGCAGGACCGGGGAAAGTGGTGTCTCCCCTGGACTCAGTTTCCCCATCTGTATAATGTGTGTGAGGCCATGGAGTTCTCCTGTTTTGCATCTGGCAGGTGAGGAGATGCCAGACTGCCTTGGCTGCCCTGGTGGCGCCTAGAGAGCTTGTGCCAGGTGGTGGGCACCAGCCTGGCCAGCTGAACAGGAGTCTGGGGGGCCTTGCGTGCTGCCAGCTTGTGTGGCTCCAATGTCACATGTACAGGCCCTGACAAGGACCTGACTGGCTTGTATGCACTGCTGCCAACGCCCCCTTTCTCCTGTGGCTGGGAGAAGTTGCAAGCCGGGTGCGGTGGTCTCATGCGCTTGGCCTGAGTCTAGGGGGCTCATGGGGTCTCCCACCGGCTTCCTCTACAAAGCCTCCGCTGCTGGCTTTCCCTCCACCGTCCCGCCTCCGTCCCTCCCTCTACCTCGTGCAGGGCTAGTTCCTCAGAGCGAGCGCCCAGCTGCCTCCTTTCGTCTGGGCTTTGTCCCTGGCGCCCCCAGCCTGTCCCCCCTGCCACCCCAGCGGCCGCCCGGCTTACCCGTGCTGCCGGCCCCGGAGCCGGCTGTGCTGCAGCACCAGCTGGTAGGGCGACTTGGCGGGGCCGGCCCAGGTGGCGGCGGGGCCCAGGGCCAGCGCCAGGGCGAGGGGCAGCAACCGCACGAGGAGCGCCATGGAGCGAGAGGACGCGCGCAGCGGCAGCGGGCGGAAGGCAGGGGCCTTCGAGGCGGGCCGGGCTAAGAAGCCGCCGCGAGGGGCGGGGAGCCCCGGCGGGCGGGCGGAGGGCGGGAGTCCCCGCGCCTCGCCGCCACCCCCTCCCCGCCCCCTGCCCGGCGCCCCGGCCTGCGAGGCTCCGCTCCCCGTCCTCGCTGCCGTCCCCGCTTTCCTCCCGTCCGGGACCGGCTCGATGGCACCAAAGCTACAGGTCCTGGGGAAGGAGAGGCTGGGAGTGAGACGCAGAGCCGGCGAGGCTCTCCGCACACCTCACTCCTTCCCGGAGCCAGCAGGGCCCTGAGCCCCACACAGGTCCGCCCCTGGTCTTGAGGCTAAACACGAAATCCCAAGTAGGGAGAGGGGCAGAGGTCTCCCCAGGGGACGCCGCCTGCTTTCCAGGAGCACCCCTGTCCAGGTTTGCTAACTGAAAGGTCGATAAGGAGTAAATCTTACGATTAACTGAAGCCAAGAAACGCGGGGCAGGTTTTAGCAGCCGCTCAGCCGCTCCTGGAAACCATGGCAAGGGCGGGGGACCTTGGCACGCACACCTTCCCTCTTCACGAAGCAGCTTTGCAGCTCTGCAGCCAGATGGATGCTGCGAAGAGATGGAATAGACATGTTGTCTTTGCCCGGGAGGAGCTCAGATCAAGTAAACAAATAGTCACGCGGGAGGGAGTTACTCACTCCAACACCTATTAATCACCCATCCGTTAGTGACCTGGCACTGACAGCCCAGGGGAGACAAAGATGAATGAATGGATGGGCTCCAGCCTCCTCCTGAAAAAGCTACAGCCTGGAGATTTTCGCGCCACCAGCAATGTGCCCTGCAGAGGGCACCTGGGACCTGGGGGGGGGGGGCGTGGGGCAGAGGAGGCATCAGGCCCACATGGGGCAACGCCTGCCCTTAGGCCTGAAGGGTAAGAGGAGTGAGCCAGACAAAAGGAGGTGTTCGGTCAGGGGACGCAGGTGGGCCGGCTGGCTGCAGCACGGGAGGCGGCATCAGGGTAGAGGAGGAGAGGCATGGTGCGGGGCCTAGACCTAAGCTCAGCGTCCTGCAGGTGGTGGGGAAGCAGGCAAGTGACAGTGTCAGGAGCAGGCGATGAGAGGACCAAGTAAAATCAAATCAGGCACGAAGGGAGGCAGGAAGGCCGGGTGGTCAGGAGGGGACCACGGAAGTGGAGGTGAGCATGAAGAGAGGCAGCACACCAGCAGGGTGTCTAGGGGTAGCGGACTTAACAGAACACAGAGGCTGTGCCCTAGGGTGTGGGGGAGAAGGAGAGGAGTCAAGGATGACTAAGGTGTTGTTGGCACAGGCATCTTGGTAGATGGTGGTACCATTTTTAGAATGAGGGATATGGAGGTGGGTGCCGCTTTGCCAGAAGAGGGTGAGTGGTTTTGACACGCTGAATAGGAGGGGCTATGATTCATCTGGGTGGAAGTGTGTACCCTGGCGATTCAGTCGTCCTTGGCCTACGAAAAGCCAAAGCTGTGGACGTGGATGAATTTTCTGGGGAGAGCAAGTGGAGCAAGAGGTGGGTGATGACAGGTGACAGAGAGGAGGCGGCAGGCAGCAGCCACCCAGAGGCGGAGTGCTGACCAGAGAGCAGGAGCAAGTAGGGCAGGATGAGCCCAGCAGGAGGGCTCTGTGAGCGTGGGGCTGCACACAAGACAGACCCGAAGAGCATCCGCTGCGTCTCAGCGAGGCACTGGGGCTTGGCTGTGAGAGAGGCGCTGAGGCCACATTATGGATGGAGAGGCAGCAAGTGTAGATGACTCAACGCATTTCCCGTTTGCACAGAGAATACTCGCCGGTGGCGCTGGCTGCTGCAGCCTTTACCCCGAGATAACTCGAGGATTACCGTTCTAACCTGACCCCCAAAGTTTGGCAGGAAATCTCATTTCTACTGTTACGTTTGCATCACTCTAATTGTTAGAGTATTATATTATAGAGTATTATAGAGTAATATATTAATATGAATATATTAGAGTCTAATATATCCATAGTCTTTGGAAACAGGTGACATCATTCTATTTATAGCATCCTGTTTTTAGTAGTAGTGTTTTCATTGACAAAATATAGTAAAATTTGATTGCTAAAAATGTCAACTTCTAGAAAATGTAGCATGCCCATGCATGAAAAAATTATTAATACTGGTCATCATATACATTGCTCTTACATTAGGCTTAGAGACCAGTTCTGTTTAGAAATAACTCCAAGAATGGTTTCCATATTTTTTTCACATAGAAAACCAGTAGATTTGCTTCAGCCTCAAAGAGCGTGTTTGTTTAAAATTCAAAGGACATGGCAGCAGGCTGCACTTTTTTTTTTTTTTTTCTTAACAGGAAATGGTTTAAGGAGCTTGTCTGAGAAGGGGAGAGTCAGGGTGGAAGGTGGGAGACTACAAAGTCAAGAGAGACTAGGACACGTTAGGAGGCTGATGGAAAGATGGCACCCAGTGCTCAGGGAGAGAAAGGGGGAGTCAGAGTGAGGGGAGGGGGGCAGAGAAGCCGGGGAGCAGAGCCCTGTGGGGGCTGGAGGAGGAGCGAAAGCCACTGAGGGCCTGGCTTGGGACACTGGTGGAGGGAGCGGTTCCAGGGGCGGTTCAGTAGTAGCAGTGACTAGACTTGGAAACCCCGTGGGCACGGAGGGTCAGGATGAGGGGGGGCATCAGAGACAGCCTGTAGCTGGGAAGACGGTGCATGCTGCACACCCTGGTGAAGGTGCACACTGCACTGCCTGTGGGGAGGGGGCATGACCCCAAGTGTGTTCACATCACGCCTAACACCGCCTGCATTTCCAGGTGGAGGTGCCCAGGGGGAAGATCTAGGGCTCATGGGAGGTGTGAGGTCTGGAGATGCAGATTGGTGTCACCACACGAGCAGGTGGGGGACAAACTCCCTCGGGAGCATGAGTTGGAAAAGAAAGAGGAAGAAGGCAGGGAAGAGGAGGTGATGTCAGGCCAGAGCCCTGGGGAACACCACATGGAGAGGTTGAGGGGAAGGCAGAGGGGGAACCCTGAAGGACAGAGCTCTGGGAGGATCCAGGGAGGCCAAAGGAGAGAGAATTTCAGGAGGCCCCCACCACTGCCAGGTGGGGAATCCTGGGTGACTTTGACCTTGGAGAGAGCTAGGCCTTTTCCTGATGTCCTCCCTGTCTCCCCACTCCTCCATGGGACATTCATGCCCCTGGCTTCCTGTGGGGGCCCGTTCCAGAGCTGGGGACCTCTACCACTTTGGGGGGAATGTTCCCTTCACCTGTCTTTCTGCCCAGGGGGAGCTCATTCTACTCGGTGGGGAGGCCTATCAAGCACATATGAGTACTTCAGTCTGGAATGACAGGACTTTCCTGCAAGCAACTCCCTGAGAGAACACTTCTCCCTGCTGCATTAGGTTCCATGCTTGGGCTCTCGGATTCAGCTTCACTTTACCTCTGATTCCTTCCCTTCAATGCGGTATTATGATCATTTTCTTTTTTCTTTTTTTGGGAGCCTCGGGTAGACAATCCAGACAACAGGATAGGAAGAGCTATGTTGATGATTTCCATATCAAAAAAATCTCACCTGCTAATTTTCTGTTCAGCTAGTGAGCATGCAAAGAGGAAGGGTGTCTTTGGCAATGACCCTCCTCAGTGAGGCAATGTGAATGTCTACTCTGATCAGTGGACAGGAGTGGGAAGGGACTGGCATCCAAGTCTGAGCTGCTGCACAATAGCCTCTGTATAAAATCAGGGTAAGAAGTGGTAAATTTTAGGAAAGGATATGCACTGAGAGGGGACGAAGTAGTCTTGGGCAACTTTGCATGGTGGGTTAGGTTTGTGGGTCTCCCAGGATCCAGGTAGATCGCCAGCTTTGCCTGAGCAGAGCTGTTGAGTAAAGGCTCTGGGGCAGATGTCCTGAGTTCAGATTCCAGTCCTGCTCCTTACAAGCTGTGTGGCCTTGTTCAATTCCTCTGAGCCACTCAACTTTTATGAAGACATGCTAAGTAAACCTACCTCAAAGGACTCCAGGGTAGATGACATGATGTAATTCAAGTAAAATGGCCAATGAATATGAGTTGCTCACCAGTAATTGTCTTATATAACAGAGATCACTGATAAGATAGGATAGTTTAGAAACTATAGAAGTCATCATCTGAAAATAATCATTTAATTGATTGAAAGCAAAACATTTCTGTTTCAACAAGAAGGCTTGGTGCAGGTTAAAAGGGAAGGCTCAAAGATTTGCAAGCTAGGGCTTGAAGTGTCCCCAGGGGCCAGAGCATGGGCTGCATCACAGTAGCAGGGACAGGCCCCTTGTGTCTAAGCCCTGGGGCCCCTTCCCAGCCCAGCTCTCCTTCTAGCAAAATTTACAGGCTTTGGGCCAAGTCAGGTAATCTTGCTATAAAACTTCCCTCATCTGTAAAACTAATATTCGATGACTTGGTTTTTTCCATGAACTCAGAAAAGTGATTATAGTAATACTTCATTTACTGTTTAGATGTAAAAAAAAACAATTCCACTTCTATGCCCCACCATGGCCCCCCAGAAATGGCAGAGCCCTGTGAAAGTAAATGGGTTCTCTTAGCAGAGACTGGGGGGGGGGGAGGTAGGGGGCGTGTTTTTGTTGTTGCTGTTGTTTTTTAAAGATTGTTTGAGAGAAGGTGAGGGTGGGGAAGGAGAGAGGAGAGAGAAAGAAATGGGGAGGGCCTAGAGCAATCTCCATAGTTGTACATCATTAGCTGTGACATAGTTTCATTTCACCCAGGTGGACGTGGGGCCATGAGGGGAGAGAACCTTTGCCGCCATGCTGGAGGTTACCAGTTGCACTGCAGTTCAGCATATGGGTTTGCACAGGTCGGGATCAGGATTCGATCCCCAGACCTCGTGGTTTCAAGGCAAGCATTCAACCTGTTGAACTATCCTGGCATCCCCTGTGGTGTGTGTGTGTGTGTGGGGGGGGTTGTCCCATAGGACGAGGTGTGGCTGGAGGAAGAAGGAGCCACTTCCACAACCAAGTGACCGGGAGCCAGCAAGGCCTAGCCTGTTCACTATCAGACCTTTTGCTTGGGAACGATTTTCTTTTCCTTTCCATGTTAGACAAACTGAACAGAAAGAGAGGCTTGCTTGGAGCAGTAATGACTAGATTTTTTCAGGCACTTTATAAAAATGACTACTTTCACATTGTGTGGTTCATACAAGATCACTAAACACAGTTTAGTTTTTGGAAGGAACCCTGTTGAGCTTGACAACAGGCCTTTAACATCAAGATGACTTAGTAGTTCCAGCAAGTCCCCCACAAAGACCATTCAGAAAGAAATCGGTCTGGATCTACTGGCAGGAGAGCTACATTTGCAGTCTGACAAGATGCCTGCCTCCCTTTTGTCACCGTCCCCAGAGTCCTACCAGTATAGACAGATGGCACGGCCAAAATTATTTCCAGAGGCCACTCGGCCTTTCTAACTGGCCACCATGTAAGAAGTTAGAGAGCTCTTAAAATTTAATTTCCCAAGTCTTTCTAAGGAGCAAGAAGGGTCCGTTTTGGCATGAGACAGCCAATTTCTTTTTAGATTTATTGTATTGTTTTGAGAGAAGGTGTGTGTGAAGTGGGGAGGGGGAGGGTCCAGAGCAGTCTCCATAGTTGTATATCATTAGTTGTGACATGTTTTGTTTTTTTTTAAAGATTTATTTTTGTTTTTGACAGAGAGAGAGAGAGAGAGAGCTACAGAGACAGAAACAGTGAGAAGGGTGAGGGCCCAGAACAGTCTCCACAGTTGTACATCATTGGTTTTTCCACATAGTTTTGTTCCACAGGTGAGCGCGGGGCTGCACAGGGCAGGAGATGGGCCAGGGTCTCACCCTGGTGAGAACCGAACTGGGGGCACTCCCCAGTTCAGCATATGGGTCCACTCGGGCCGGGACCAGGATTCGATCCTCGGTCCCCAGGGCTGCAAAGTGAGCGCTTAACCCACTGAGCCATCCCGGCTTCCCAAAACATGGTTTTATCCCATACAGTGGGGCCGCAGGGGGTAGGAATCAAACTGCAGGGCCACCCACATGGGAAGCAAGAACCTTCGCCACCAGGCCAGCCCAGAGGTTACCAGTTGAGCCACAGTTCAGCATATGGGGTTGCACGGGACACGGTCGGGAATCGAACCCCAGACCTCTCAATTGTGAGGCAAACACTCAACCACTGAGCTATCCCAGCATCCAGAGATAGACAATTTAAGAGTACATGCATCAAATTTGGGGGGAAATTTTCCATTCTTTATACAATACACAGCACTTAGAACAACACGTTACACACAGCAATTATCCATCTACTTAACCAAAAAAAAAGCGTGAAACATCTCTGTTTACTAAAGTGAAGTGGTGACTATAGTGCCATTTAGGGTTTGGGTTTGGTTTTCCAAGGATCTTTCATAATCTTGCCACTCAAAATGTGATCAGCCAAATAGCAGCATCGCCTCCACTACCCCCCAGCCCCACCCCTGCACTGAATCAGACTCCACATTTGAGTAAGATCATCAGGTCATTTGTGTGCATATCAACATTTGAGAAGCACAGGCCTATAAGGTTATGTTAAATAGCTAACCCTATTCAATTAGGGTTCAATTTATGTAAATCTTTTCAAGAAACAAAGCCATTGACCAAAAAAAAAAAAAAGAAGAAGAAGAAATAAGCCTGAAAATGTGTGCCAATGAAATGGCCACACTGGAAAATCTCCACTTGCCCAGCCAGTAGCTGGGTATTCAGTGTTTCCCATATACCGAACAGGGAAAGGAAATTGTGTTTAGCCTGAGTCACCTGCAATGCTTCTACCCTTTCAAAGCCTGAATAGCAAACCTGGGCAAGCCACAGGTTTGTAACAGCAAGAACTTAAACCGGCAGTGCCAGACTACACAGCTGATGGGGACAAACAGTTGTCACAGCTCTAAAATGGCATTAAGTCCCAATGTGTTCTTTCTTAAATGACTTGCTGTTGTCACAACTTCTCCAAACACTGGCTTTCTTAATCAGGGCTTGCCAAATGCTATTACTACTTCTTGGTTAGAACCCAAATTCATTTTCCAGGGAAACTGATTTTTCACAAGAGAGTTCCAACGATTTGGCTCAGAGAGAACATTAGAAGAATCCAGAGGCACTTTTGAGGTTGCTTCCATTGCCTGACCTCAAATACTTGTGTGGAGTGATGCCCACAGCAGGGGACTTACCAGATGATTGTTGGCTTGAGAAGCAAAGCTTACCCAGGCCTTTCCTCTGCTCCCCTCGTTTTCTCGCGTGGAGGGCAAAGGCCGTGGAGAAATAGATATCACCCAGCTCAATGCCTTCCCAAGTCCAGTCATCCCCCTGGCTTTCCTGTCCAGCCTTCTTTATCCTCATCCGTGGCACCACCCAACGCTGGAAAGCAGTATAGCCAGTTTTTCTGTTCCCCCCTCAGGCCCCGACCATGTGCAATTAGTCACCAAGACCCTATAAGCATTCTTTCCGAATCTCTCCTAGACGGTCACCACCGCCTCAGATGCCCCAGACCCCCACCACCTCACTTCTCAGCCCCCACCCAGTTTCCTTGACTTGGGCTCCCACCCCTACCTTCAGCCCCAGCCTTCTTTCTTTCCCAACACTGCCTGTCTCATCTTCCACAAACACCGCTTCTACCACAGCTGCTCTCCTAGGACACTCCCGGAGGCTTCTGTTGTTTATCAGGGAAAACCCAGACCTCTCAGCCTGTTTTGTTGGACTAAACATCCTATTTTCCCCTAGTTAAAAAGGGAATACATACACATTCATTGCACAAAGCTTGAGAAACACTGAAAAGGCTAAGGGGATAAATATGATCCATCCACAATCCCTATCTCAACAGATATTTTCAATGTATTGTCCTCTGTCTATTATACCTGGCTTCTAAGTTTTCTATAAAGTCCCTCCTTTTGATCATCCAGCCTGCCTTCCCACGGTCCCAGTGTCTGCCCTGGCTCCAGCCGGGCATGTGCCTTCCCTACCCTCCTCTCACACAACGTGCCATGCCATTCTCCCCCCATGCAGAGCACTGGGCTACTCTTTGTCTCCACTTAGTATATAATACTCTCCTTTCAAGACCAGCATTGCTACTGAGATGCTGTATGTCTTCATGCAAATTCCTTAACCTTTCTGGGCCGTTGTTTTTTCAGCTGATCTCCCTTCCATGGCCTTCCATGGAACACTCTCCTTTTTGATGTCTAAGACTTCTATAACTTGCATCTGTGCTTCTTTTACAATCAGTTAACATTTAGGGATTCACTGATGGGCTGGCTGGCTGTTTTGAAAGATCTGACCTAAATCCCTCCTGGTGTAATTCACACTTATCCCAGTGGACTGGTCCAGGGTAGACACGCTGTCGTTGCTTCAGGTGGACGTTTCACCACACACCTTGGACCAGCCTGACAAGTGTGGTTGGTGGGTAGGAGAGCCTCTGAAAGGCCTTGAAGAACACTGGTCCTGGCTGCCCTCCCCCATTCCCCTGGCTGGGCATTCGGTCCCGACGGCAGGAAGAAGCCCGCTTCCCTGGGGCTGGGTGCTCTCCACATCACATCCTGATTCTCTGAATGTCAGCTCGCTAGATGAGAAGAAAACCACCAGGTCCTCAGTTGTGGTGTGGAGCTGACATCAGAAAGCCGAAAAGGGAAGGGAGGCTGGAGCTACCCTTCTGAGCTTCAGCAGCCATCCTACGAGTCACGGTCAAAGGGCCTAAGCAAGTGCTCTCATGCTAATACCCGCCTGCCTCGCCCTGTATCACCTTGGACATTCCACTCCATGGTACAGAAGGCGATTTGCACGGGCTGGAGAGCTTGTGAGAAGTCACAGAGCTCCGCCCGCTGGTGTTAATGCTGGGACATGCTCATTCCTCAGACCAGCACCTTTACCCTGGAATGAAAGGACAAAATGGACCCCCCTATGAGTGCTCCCTGATACGCACCCTGACTTCCCTGGACCCTCTAACCTACCCCCTGCCCCCAGCAGTCAGGCTCTGGGCTCACCCAAGAGTACAAGGACCAAGGGCACACTGTCAGCATCAGCTGGCTGCAACACCCTCCCCAGTCTTTCCCAGCAGTTTCTTCTTCAATTTTATCTTCCTTCCAGGGGCCGTCTGAAAACCCACTGGGGACACGATGGGGTAAATGCTGCAATGAAGGTAGGCACGGAAAAGGGACTTGCATTGCTGCTTCTGAGGACCGCAAAAGTAGGATTAGCCTCTGAGGTGCCCGCAGACGAGGCTTGCGTCTAGGAAAGGCTGTGAGCTTGCGAGTGGTGCAAGGAAGCAGTCAGACAGGGAAAGCAGGTAGGCGCGTGCGTGTGCACACGTGTAACACTAGCCCATTAAAGAATGACCATGGCTTACGCAACGGCAGGGGCTCTTCTAGGTGCTTTCCACGCCTTCAGTCATTTCATCCGTAGGACAATCCTATGGTCTGGGTCTGGATATTTGTTGTTTTACAGTTGAAAAAGGCACGGCTGGGAGAGGTGAAGGCACTTGCCAGAGTAGCGACGCAGTGGAAGAATCGGCATTTGCAGGGAGGCAGTCTAGCTCCCAGCCCCTGCTCTACGTACACCACTGCCCCATGCCCCTCTAGTGTAGCTGCTCTAGAAAGCCCTGGCACCTTCTCCCCCTTGCACAGATGTTCACTGGGCAAACCCGGCGAGGCCCCAGCAGCCCCTCTGGTGAATGAGGCAGCCTCGGTGAGGAAAGCGCCTGCACAAGCCACATAGGCAGGGGGACTGAGCTGCTGGGACCACTATTCCCCTTCACCATGAAATCAGTGTTTGTTTGAGTGGACCGGCTAGAATTATTTAGTAATCCTCACCAAGCTAGTGGGGGCCGCTCCCAGCCTACACACAGAGTGCTCTGTGTGGACCGCGTGCTAAATCTGTTACCGCAGGGCTGAGGGGAGGGAGGGAGGGGGAGGAAAGAAAGGAGGAGGGGAGGGAAGACAAAAGAGGAGGTGAGGTCATTCTTAGGAAAAGGTGCAGCTATCAGACTGGTCAGAACTGGATTCCAGAGGCCAAGCACAGACCCAGGACTCCATCTTGCCCCTCAGGTGAACTTCAGCTAATTATAATGGATTATAATATTATTAGCATGGCAGCCAAGAAAAATCTCCACCTTCTGTGTCACCATGACAGCTCCCACAAGGGCCAAGTAAGAACAAGGGACTCCCACCTCCCAATGGGAGGGAGTGGTCGTCGAGGCCCCGCCTGGGCAGGCCTGCGATGCCACCCCTAAACCTTGAATATTCCATGCCCTCATTCTAATAAAATCCTAAATTTCTTTCTTCTTGGGTGCAGTTGCTCTTCTTCTGGGCCGGCCCACTCTCACGCCATCTCGAGAATGTGCTGTTTCTTCTCTTTTAATAAATCCTCTGCTTGCTGGGCTTTGTCTACGTTGCTTATTCAGCACGTCCTTGAAAGCTTTCCTGTGACGTAGCAAGAATCCATTGTCCGGGAACAAGGCCAGTGAGCGGTGCTTCCCTGGCACACAGTGGGGTTACCAGCCCAGTGCTGCTGCTGGTGGTGCAGCCTTGACCTCGGCCTCCTCCGAACCACCTCATCGCGGGCCCTCCTGGGATAAAGTCTCCGGAATTTGAGTGAAATAAAAATGCCACTCAGCTCAGATGAGTGGACCTGCCTTCTTGAATTTGTGGGGAGCACATCCCTGTCTTTTCCCCGGCATCTGGGTAGACACCGAGGGAAGCTGCAGCACTGACACTGGGGCTCCCTGTGGCTTGGGAGTGCTGAAAGGGAACATTCCCCATCCGTACTCCAACTTACCATCACATACCCTCTAGGCTCCAGGTGCTAATTCATGGCCTCAGTTCATGTGAGATCGGTAAACATACCAAGGCAGGAGCTGGCAAGTTCCCACCATTCCAGCGCAGTTGTCTCGCCTGCTCTTTGCAGCTGCTAGGCTTTAACAATGGTGTCTGTGTGGCTCTGGTTGGCAAGATGGATCATTTTCTTTCCTAATGTATTTCACATTGGAGATGGACGAATATACGCTAAGCAATCACTTCTCTTAAAGCACCGTGGAAGTACAGTAGTCTCCCCTCATCCATGGGACATCCATTCCAAGAACCACAAGTGGATGCCTCAAACCACGGATAGTACCGAACCATATATGTACTCAGATATGCCACGTTTCTTTCTATACACACATACTTACAATAAAGCTTAACTTATAAATGAGCTGACTCTGGGTGGTGAGCACATAATGCAATGCATAGACGATATAACGTAGAATTGTGCACCTGAACCTATGTAATTTTTACCAACCAATGTCACCCCAATTAATTTAACAAAAATACTGTAACAGATTAAAAACAATAATTAATATTAAAATAGAACAATTATAATAATGTTCATATACTATAATAAAAGTTATGTGAATGTGGGCTCTCTCTCAAAATATCTTGTTGTACTGTACTCACCCTCATTCTTCTTTTAAAAGATTTATTTTATTGTATTTGACAGAGACAGAAGAGACAGAGAAAAGGGGGAGGGCCCAGAGCAGTCTCCATACCGTAGTTGTACGTTATCAGTTTTCAACATGATTTTGTTCCACACAGGTGGACGGGGCCCACACAGGGCAGGAACTGGGCTGGGGGCCTCCTGCATAGGAGGCACTCCCCCTTAAGCAAGGGGCTGAACCAGGGTGTGAGAACCAAACTGGGGACCTCCTGCATGGGAAGCACACCCCAGTTCAGCATATGGGTCTGCATGGGTCGGGGTCCGGATTCAATCCCTGGTCCCCGGGGCTGCAAAGTGAGCACTTAACTTTCTGAGCCATCCCGGCTTTCCCTCACCCTTATTCTTATGATAATGTGAGATGACAAAATGCCTTATTAAGTTGAAAACATCCACCTTTTCATATAAAGGGAGAACTGTACTGCTTCTCTCTGGCATATCTGAATTGTCAGCATCACCACTCTTGTGCTTTGGGGCCATCGTTAAGTAAAATAGGGATGACTAGAACACAAGTACTGCAATAGTGTGGCAGTTGAGTTGAATACCAAGAGGACTAAGTGACTATCGGGCTGGTGGCATACAGTGTGGACACTCTGGACAAAGGGATGATTCACTTCCCAGGCAGACGGATCAGGATAGCACGAGACTTCATCGTGCTACTCAAAATGGTACACAATTTAAAACTTAAAAATTATTTCTTTTTTGGAATTTTTCATTTAATATTTTCAGACCACAGTTGACAGTGAGCAACACAAGGAAAGAGAAATGGTGGCTAAGGAGGAGTGGGGTTACCACGTGTAAAATAAGTGAAAGGTAATTTTTTTGGTGCTTGGCACAACCCCACAAGTGACAACACTTTGGCAAGTCATGTTAAAAAAACATCTCTCAGGGGAAGCTGGGATGGCTCAGTGGGTTAAGCGCTCACTTTGCAGCGCCGGGGACCGGGGATCGAATCCCGGCCCCAGCCCGTGCGGAACCATATGCTGAACTGGGAGCTCCCCTAGTTCAGTTCTCTCTCTGTCTCTGTATCTCTCTCTCTCTCTCTCCTCTGTCTAAATAAATAAATAAATAAATAAATAAATAAACAAACAAACATCTCTCCCATTCCTTATTTAACAACTGGTCAAACTTTAATTATCTGTGCTTGAGAATCCTTCAAATTAATGGCATGGCCATTTTTAGGTCATATTTATTTTATTAAGATTTATTTTATTGTTTTTGACAGAGACAGAGAGAAGGGGGAGGGCTCAGAGCAGTCTCCATAGTTGTGCATCATCAGTCTTCAACATGGCTTTGTTCCACGCAGGTGGGTGGAGGCCACACAGGGCAGGAACGGGGTTGGGGCCTCCCACATGGGAGGCATGCCCCCTCGAGCCAGGGGCTGAACCGGGGGGCAAGAACCGAACTGGGGGCCTCCCGGATGGGAAGCACACCTCAGTTCATCATACGGGTCCACACAGGCCGGGACCAGGAGTCGATCCTCTGTCCCCGGGGCTGCAAAGTGAGTGCTTAACCCGCTGAGCCATCCTGGCTTCCCCTAGATCACATTTAATACAACAGAATCCCAGGACAATGAAAGAATTAAAACAACCACTGGGGTCTGTGGAAAAGATCTGCCTACATTAATGAGCATGCATCGGAAGTCACAGTTGAAGTAGAGTTTGAGTTAGTTCTATGGCTCTACATCATTAAAAAACAACAAAACAAAACAAACAAGCAAATAAAAACCAAAACCCACTACTCACAACAAGTAAACAAACAAGCAAAAAAAAAAACCTATTACTGATAATGTGTAACAAGCAAACAAGAAAAAACAAAACAAAAACCCACTGCTGATAACGTATGGACAGCTTGCTCCAGAGCCTGGCTCTGGGCTGACTACACGCTCACTGAACTCACGCCACAAGCCTGGCTGTGGGCTGTGGGCTGCAGATCTGGAGATGAGTCAGTCATTCTCTGGCCCCGAGACACGCAGTCTGGTTGGGGGAGCCAGGCACATATACAGTGAAATAAGTGCCTCAGACATGGCCCTCTGCGAAAGGAACTCTGAAGGGAAGTACCCAACCACACAGTAGGGGTGGGGGGGTGGGGGGCAGTGGGAGGAACAGCAGGGGGTCAGGATTTCTTCCCAGAAGAGGTGATTCATCATCTGGTTGAGAGGGAAGCCAAGTCAGCAAGGTAGAGTGCAACTCATCAAAGCCGAAACCAGAGACAGTGTTAGTACCAGAGGCAGACGGCTGGTCTGGGTTTCTGGTGCTTGGTAGCACTTTCCTGAGACACAGAGCCTGGAAGAATTGCTCTTCTGTGCATCTGTTCTTAATGGCCAAAGGAAATGCCCTCCTGATTCCTCTATTTAAGATCACCCCCACCCGCCCCCCTCCCCACCCGGCCCCCAACACACTGTATAGAAATCTACTAACTATTTTTGGTCTTGCTTAAAAATAGACCCAAGTCTTCCCTACGAGCATTTCCAAACTGTAAAACCAGTTAGCCCTGGAGCGGGCTCCGAGGCCCCGTGGACTTAATTTCATCAACAACTCATGGCAAGTTGTACGGGTTCCACACAAACAGTTCAGGCCTCTCTCAAACCTTCTAGTTACATAGAATATAAAGAAGGAAAGGAGGGGCAATACGTGAGTGTCTGTGTGAAGTGCATACAGCACATTCATGTGTGTCCGAATCCTACAGAGTCCTTGAGACAGAGGTGGCCGAGTTCTGCCAAGCTGGGAGGGGCTGGAGGCTCAGGGCAGAGCTTAGAAAGGCTGGGCTTGGCGATGAAAGTCCAACACGATCTGCAACTTCACAAACATGTTTGTTTAGATACAAAGTTCATCCAAGACCCTATAAATAAGGCCGTGGCCTGTTTTCATAGAGCATGGTGACAGGCGTGGCTTCTTCTTAGGTTTGGCTCCTATAATTCACACTGGGGACCCGAGCTGATCACTCCAGGCCAGTAAATGAATAAATAAAAGCAGCAGAAGGAGGAGTGCATGGTCACGAGATCTGGGTTTTCATACCTCTTCTTTTTTTTATAACTGCTTCCAGATGTGGGGGCTGGCACAGTGTCAGCTCGGTGACAATAACTAATGAAAGTCCTTGCTCCCCAGCTAACAGCAGGCCGCTACCGGTCCCAGCAGTACAGCCCGTCTCTGTTTTCCTTTCGGAGGACGCACATGGCTGGAGGCATGGCCCTTGTTCAGTGTTTACCTGGCCAAGGCCATGGAGCTCATGATAGCCAAACACGAGCGCCTCTGTGCAAGGTGTCTCCTGGAAAAGACTGTGGAAAAGAGCACTCTTGAACAGTAGTCCCGAACAACGGAGAAAGATGGGGGCTGGATTTGGGGTCAAACATAAGGGGACCAGATTTTAACATTGGTAAAGCGGGACACCATTGACCGGGGGGGGAGGGGGTTCTTGATTTAAAATGTGGTCTATCTCCTGCCGTTCCCTAGCTTGTTGTGCATTCTTTCCAAAAATCGGGACTTTTTTAAAAAGCCGCAGGATGCGGGACAAATTGTTAAAAATCGGGACTGTCCCACCAAAAGCGGGACGTCTGGTCACCCTAGTCAAACATCGAATCACTGAGGTAAGGGTACATGTGTGGACATTAACTCGGGACCCTGTCCTTACCATCGAAGAAATTCTCCCATGATAGTTCCTGAGAGGCGAGGTGAGGAAGGTTTTCTTCTTGACATCAGGGTACTTACAGTCTGAGATGGGGTACACACCCATGCAACAAACCCAGAGGCGTGCTGCTGCTGGATAAGGTTGGTCAGGGAAGATGTCCTGGGAAACACCACACTGAAAGACTCACAAAGGACAGGTGGGCCCTTTTGTTGGTGGCAATAAGAGGCGCTCTTAGAAAAGGGCAGGTTCTGGCGGGGTTTGAGTGGCTGATCACCATCTGCAGGAAGCTTTGCCCAGAGGTTGGACCTTGGTCTGGCTCAAGGCCTGGAGGCCAGGCCGGTGGAAGGCAGGCATCTCACATTCTTCTTTAGTTCTCTTCTGACTTTGGGGCAAGTCTCCTTCTGCTGATTTGTATTTGCTGACCAACCTGTTCATCATGCCCAAAGGGAAAATCAACTTTGCAATTTTAAGACTAGAAGCATACAAGTGTAAATTCGTTTGACATAAACGTGGCCTTCTCCTGCAGGCGGGGCGGTGAGCTTGCCTGTGCCGTGCCGTGTTGTCGCTGGCCCCCTAACAGCCGCCATTAAGAATGAAGTGCACTGCTTTCTAGAACACAAGAAGCAATTTCTTATGGATTTCCAGGAAAATCCTGCAACTAGGAATGCTCTGAAAGATTCCAGAAAATATTTGCTTTCAAGCCTCAAAAAGACATATCCGATCTCGGTTTGTTTTCATCAGTGACCAGAACTTGTTTCCCTGAGTCATTGGCTGGAGTTAATTTTGCAGACTTGGACAGAAAGCCCCAAAGGGTGTGAGGGAGAACGGGAGAGCTTGTGGCTGCCCAGGGCCACTTTAGGGAAGCAAGAAAGGCTGAGTCTGTTTGCTGATGATGCGGTCTGACTTGCCAGGGATAGAGCGTGTGTGTAAATGGACAATCATGCCCTCCCACCCCGGCTGCTGATGGTGTGCCCTACCCTGGTCTCACATGGAAAAGGCAGGCTGAGACAAGCCATGCATTTCATGCCTCCCACAAGCCCATCATCCCAGCCCCAAGGCTGCTGGCTGTGCACAAACATCCCTTGCAGGTGAAATGCTCCTACAATTTTGAACAATGCATGAAAAGACATTTCAGAGCGTGGCTTCCTGGGGTTTCATGTCTTATGGGCCAACAGATGGGGTTCTGTTAGCCCCCCTTTAGGTACATGGTTCCATACAGTGCTGCTCAGACTCGGGGATGTATGAAATGAGCTCTGGAGAAGTTCTAGGAAGCCTCTTTTTCTATTAAGCTCAATACCCAGTGAGCACTTATTAAAGAATCAGCTGTAGGTATTGCATAGTTGAGCTAATATGGGGGTAAATGCAAAAGATGTAGAAGGTTCTTTGTGTTTTCCAGAAGCATGCCATCATCGGGGAGGATCAACAAAAGAGAAGAAATCAAGGTCAGAGAGGGAAGAGTGGGAAACCTTCATCTCTATGGCCAAATTTACTAAGATTTTGTCTGCTCTCAGTGCCCGGCATGCTCTCTCTCACCTCCAGGCCTGTGAACGCACTGTCCCTGCCTCCTGGCTTCGCCTGTCCATTTGATTTTCGTTAGACAGCACTTTCTCCAGGAAGCCTTCCCTTCCTTGATGCCCTTTCTCTGGCTTGCACTGGCCCCCAGTTTTCTACGACTCTGGCACCTGTCAGATTGTAGTTGTCTGGTGAGGGCAGGAGAGATGCCTGCCTCCTTCACTCCCCTATTCCCAGCATCCATTCATTAACACATTAACGTATTGAAGGAGTACATAGCCTGAGACAGTCAGAGGGCCAGAGAAGAGAAAGTCACCGTGAGGCTTTTTTACTGTTGGAAGGTGTGCCTCTTGAGGCCTTCTTTGAGAAAGTTTTGAAAAGGGAAGATGGTAGGAGGCACAGAACCTTGCTGCATTGTGCTATCACTCCCAGGAAATGTCTGGGCTTCCAAGGGAACACAACCTGGGAACCATGAATAAGTGGGAAGGGTGCATCACGTCCAGGGAGCTCCTACCACATGCCAAGACAGCGTTCCAGGTGCCAATCATGGTAATAATGCCTGCCATCCACCCAGAGCTGGCTGCAGGCCAGGCCACCCCTTGGGCTCTCTCACTTGATCTTTCAACAACCCTAATGAATAGAGATGGCTGTCCCTGTTTTTACAGATGATGAGAGACTAAACCTCAGAAAGGGTGGGAATGGGCCCAGACCGCATAGTCACCAAGCTGCATTTTAAAGTTGAAAGATTGAAAGATTTTTATCATACGTTTATATAACGGCCAAAGATGCCAGAGTACTGTATGATGAATATGTACATGACATTATACTCTTGTCAAAATATTGGAACTGTAGATTTGGTTTATACAATTTATGGAAAATGTCGGCTATGTAGAGCTGATACATGTGACCTTGAGCAAGTTACTTAATCTCTTATACATCAAAGTCCTCTATAAATTAGGAATGATAATAGTACCTACCTAGTGGGCTGTTGGGAGGATTAAATGAGTTAATTCATGTAAAGTGTTTCAAATAGGGGCTAGTTCTAAACACTATATACTGCTATATAAGTGTTTGCTGCCATTATTATTAATTATTATTATTATTATATGATCTGACTGTGAAACCAATCCTCACTGTCAGCATTAGCCAAAGCAAATGTACTTTTGGTCAGAAAAGCACAATTTTATTTTTTTAATTTGAATAAACATACCCCTCCCTGCCCTCCTGACAAGCCTCTCTCTGATGAATTCTAATTCTAGCAGAGACAGGTAAGGGTCTCTGGGTCTTAGGAAAACAAGTGTGACGTCTTCACTGTTCTTGCTTTGATGCCGGGAGCCTGCATTTTCCTAGCTGTCCTCTGTTAGGCATCCTGAGGACTTTTGTGTCCTGGCACAGTGCCCCCTACACTGCAGATGAGAGGGAACTCGTGCTTTTGCACAGTGAGAGAGGAGACTGGGGGAGGAGAAGCGGCATTGAGGAGGCGTGCTTGCAGCTGGATCTGCAGGCATTCAGGTGGAAGCGGAGGAAACGGGTTCTGGGAAACGCCGAGCATGCCCACACCCCCGGGAAGGTCTTCTGCAGCCCCCGGCACGTGTGCTTCAGTTTCAAGTTCCTGTTTGACCTTGAAGGTCAGCGACCACTAGTGATGAAGCTGCCCTCTCAGCAGGGGCTCAGAGCATCCCAGATGAAAGAGGCCAAAGGCTTCCTGGGTTTTGCCTCCCCAGAGAGGCTAAATTGCACACAGGTGCTCTGCTGATGTGGCACGGCCGAGTCCTATAGATGCTGGCTACTCTACGAGTGGTCCATGGACCAGAATCACTGGCATCACCTCTAGAACAGGCCCTGCCCCGCCAAATCAGAATCAGCTGTTCTGAACTAGGGCAGCATCTTAGAATCCCTGACCAAGGGGAGCCTTTCACAGATCCTAATGCCTGGGGCCATAGCTCAGACCAGTGGAACCAGAACCCTGGTCTTGTGGTCCACGCAGCAGTTTTTAAGCTCACGTGGATTTCCCTGTGGGGTCATGGCTGAGGGCTATGGATGCAGTGGGCCGGGCCCTCCGCCCCTTATCCCCATTCACAGCGCATGCTCATGTCCTCTCACCTGGGTTACCAGGGCCGCCCCAGCCCTGTCTCACCCTAGGCCTGCCCCTCCACAGCCTGGCCCTCCTACTCTTCCCAGCCTTTTCTCCAAACTCTTCAGAAACCAAATCTGAGGACTTGCTCTTCTCCAAATATGCCTCAAAGTTTCTCACAGTTTCACTTTTGATCTGTGTTCTGCTCTATTTCTGGCTCAAACACTGCCCATCCTTTGAGGTACGTCTTAAATACACTTCCTCCACCTGTTCCCCTCTGCCTGGCGGTTTTATCTGACTTTCTCATAGCCCTTCATGGTTTCTACTTCGGATTCATATTGGGTGTCTCCTTTCCCCATTTCTCCTCACCCTTGCTTATCTTGTCTCTTAGCTTGGAACACAAGAGATACACACAACTTTACCCCTTACCCCTATTCCTTCCCCAGGTAGAGGGCAGGCCTAGGACAACTTCAAGAGCCTAGAAAATCCAAGCTGGGCTGAGAGCCCTTACAGTGTTGTAGACCATCTCCACCACTGCTGTGGGCAATTTGGCATGCTATTTGTTTTATTAAACTAAAGCTATTTTAAATTACTACTGTAAGAGGAGTGGGCAAAACCCACATTAGGCAATTTGCTTTGGTTTCTGCAATATAAAATTTGCCTGGAAATAAAAAAAGTTTTCTATCATGTGTAGCAATGTTAATACAGAACTTCAAATGTGGGTCCCCTCCCTTCTAAATAATAGCCTTACTCTTTGCTGGCAGAAGATTGGTTTATTGCCTCAGCCAGCAGAAGCCTGACCCCCACACTTCAAAGGAGACGTTCTGCGATCCCTCCTTCCAGCTCCTTCTGGCAGCCGGAGCCCAACCTCCGTCCAAGCCCACGATCAACGTTCTTTTAATGCAGAGACTTGATTAGCAGTTGGGCTTGGACTCCTCTGTTTTCCCTCACACTATGGAAGTCATTTACTAATTCGCTCTTGTAAAATTCAGACGTATGTAACCTTTAGAAACAGGATACAGGGGTCTGGACTCCCAACTGCTGCTCCTTTAGTGCTGGCCACCTTCTTCACTTGCACCCCCTGCCCTCGCCAGGCACCCACTTTTATGTTAATTGAGATATAACTGACATGCAACACCGTGTGAGTTTTTAGGTGTACAACATAATGATTTGATACAAAGAGCGAAATGGTTACCATAAAAAGTGTGGTTAATGTCCATCACCATACATAGTTGCAAACCATTTTTTCTTGTGATGAGAACATTTAAGATATACACTCTTAGCAACTTTCAAATAGACAATACAGTACCATTAACTATAGTCAGCATGCTGTACCTTACATCGCCGGGACTTTATTTTACAACTGGAGGTTTGTATCTTTGGACCCACTTCAGCCGTTTCAGTTCCCACCCCCCATTCCCTTGGCAACCACCAACCTGTTCTTTGTATCTACAAGCTTCGGATTTTGGTTTCTTCAGATTCCACATACAGGGTCCAGCAGAAGTAACATCCTTTTTAAAATAGCATAGTGTTTTTGAGTGTGATATTGTTATGTTATAGAATTACATGATTATGATTTTATAATAAAAGATTTGGTATAGATTATCAGCTCCTAAAAAATGGGCATTGATTCTGCTGAACCCTGGATAAGTGAGATCATATAGTACTTGTCTTTCTCTGTCCGACTTATTTCACTTAGCATAATGCCCTCAATGTCCATCCATGTCTTTGTTTCTTAAAGATTTATTTTTATTTTTATTGTTTTTGATAGAGAGAGAGAGGGAGAGATACAGAGACAGAGACAGAGAGAAGGGAGAGGGCCCAGAATAGTCTCCATAGTTGCACATCATCGGTTTTTCCACATAGTTTCATTCCACAGGTGGGCGGGGCTGCACAGGGCAGGAACTGGGCCAGGGTCTCGCCCCAGTGAGAACTGAACTGGGGACACTCCCCAGTTCAGCATATGGGTCCGCATGGGCCAGGGCCGGGATTCGATCCTCAGTCCCCAGGGCTGCAAAGTGAGCACTTAACCCACTGAGCCATCCCGGCTTCCCCCATCCATGTCTTTGTAAACGGCAGGATCCCTTTATTTTTTCTGAGTAAGCTTTCATTGTGTGTATGTATACACACACATGACATTTTCTTTATCCATTCATTCGTCAAGAGACATTTAGGTTGTTTCCACATTTGGGCTATTGTAAATAATGCTGCAATGAACATGGGGGTGCAGCTATCTTTTGGAGTTAGTGACTTGGTACCTACCGGTACTCTTCCTATGGCTCTGCCAGCCTATATTTTAGACATTGTTCTGATAAGTCTCAGTGTGGGTCCCATTCAAAGTTTCTATTTTTCCTTGGAGATCAGAGTTTGTATCGACAAGGTTACAGGTGCATGGCAGGATTTGTAAGAATCAGCTATTTTTTGTATCGTTATCTTCTGAATACCAAACCATAGCTCTCAAGTGACAATGTAGGAAGTGTTGCTTCCTTCACATATATGACTTAAGAGGAGAGATGTGTAACACAGATGGAAATGAGCCCGTCTCTCTCTGTGTCTCATCTAGAAAAGTGATGTTAAGGTGGCGCCCTGACAGAGTCTCAGATTAGAGCAGGGCAAATTTATATTACACATTTGCAAGCAACTCTCTCTCTCTCTCTTTTTTTAAATAAAGATTTTAATTTTATTGTTTGAGAGAAGTAGAGAGAAGAGGGAGGGCCCAGAGCAGTCTCCATAGTTGTATATCGTTAGTCATAACATAGTTACATTCCACACAGGGGGATGTGGGGCTGTGCAGGGTGGGAACCGAACTGGGGGCCTCCTGCATGGAAGGCGAGAACCTTTGCCACCATGTTATCCCAGTGGTTACCAGTTGCACCATAGTTCAGCATGTGGGTTTGCATGAGCCAGGGCCACGATTCAATCCCTGGACCTCCCGGTTGCAAGGCAAGTGCTCAGACTGTTGAGCTAGCCCAGCATCCCACAAGCATCTCTTGAGTGTTAGTATTAGAATGGCTTACGGAGGCTGCTGGGAGGTGTCCCAAGGAGGTCTTTAGCATCTATAGCCATCCAGCACATATGGCTGAGGATAAGACTGCAGAAGAGGAGGCATGGGGAAAGGGACCTTTGACCTTGGGATTTTGTGACATGTGTAGTCTATCTCTGGCCAGAGCCAGGTAAAGCTGCTGCCCTGAAGTGCCTGTATCTCAACAAGCATTCACAGCACACTGGGCAACTTCCCTTCCACTGTGAGGCCTCCCTCTCACGCAGACACTTTAGTTCAGAAGAAAAAAAAAAGGAAACTTTCAGCACCAAACACCAAGAAATTTCAGTTTGTACCTGCCTGTGCATTCATGTCTTCATGGACCACTCAATTATCAAAGATCTAAATTTTGAACTGCCCCTCAGTTTCAAAAATCCTTTAGAAAAGTGCTTCCTTAAAGGCGCTCAGAGATTTATATTTTGAGTTCAAAATTTCTGATGAGAACTGCAATTTTGCCATGTATTGGGAAAAGCATGCAGTAGACATTTATTGTAAGAAGAGGAAATGACTTACCAACTATCAGCGTTAATTTTCAAGATTCCGTTTAATTACACAATATTCACTTCCTCTTCCTCAATTAACACAAAAAAAGCAATTTGTGTGAAATATTAAATACAGAAAATCACAGCAAATACTAATAAATCCTACAATTGTGTGTGCGTGTGTGCACGCGCGCTCTGTATGTACAAAGAAAAGCTGATGGCATAATAGAAAGAAAAGACTGAATAAAGGAGAAACTCCTTCCCCTCCTCAAATTCCTTTGAGAGTCTATTCTAGGAAACCATCTTTCAAATTTATTTCAAAAGCATCAGTTGATAACACTAGATAGCTTCTAAATCTTCGTCTACAACCACCCATAATAAAATGCTCCCTTATGACCTAGGGAGAATAATTATCAAGTAAAAGATCCCCACTAGTTTCTCAGCCACAATTTGTTTCATATGCATCCATTCTGTCCACATTCAATTTTTTACACATATGTGAATACTTAGACTTTGAAATAAGTTTCCTATTAGCTGTCATTGTGCATTGCTTTTCAAGTTAAAATTTTTTTAAAAGATTATCTAATACAAAAATATTTGAAAGCTTAGAACAAATCTTTTTATTGTATTCCCAACTCCTTTCTAGCTCTTATCACAAGGTTAGATGAAACAGTGCTCTTGGCTGTTTTCCCAAACACCCAGACGTAATTTAGGTGCCGTGTGAGTCATGGCGGTGTTGCTCTCAGGGTCTGGGACAGTCTCCTTGGAGTGAAGAATACATGGCAGTCTTAAGTTATTGGTGATGGTGGAGTGGGAGCTAGACATTTAGCCAAGCGAAGAAAAACAAAATAGGAAAATGTTGTCTGCCAACTTTACATAAAAAGAGCTAATTGTCTTATATGAGTGATGTCAACTAAGAAGTATGGGATCATGGCAGAGCTTGGAGAGATCAGATGTTAGAGGTAAACTCCCTCATGAATGAAATAATTTAAAACCTAGAGTAAAATGCGGACTTCTAAGAATTTCATGGAAAAGAAAATACTATCTTTCCTCCATCTAATGTTGTTTTCTGTGTGGTAAGGTTTTATGATGGCAATTTGAATAGACAGTGAAGTCAGTGATTTCCTAAGATGCCGATCTTAATCCAAATGCTACTTAACATACGTGTGTGAAGCAAAAATGACTCATGTATTTGTATCTAGATCCTCTGCCCTTTGACCTCCCATCTGAGGAGAGTTTCATTTCTGCCAGAACATTTATTGGAATTTTTGTGTTTTTGAATCAAGATATCAGACCAAGGAAAAGAGAATCACAGGCACAGGAGAAAATGGAGAAAACCTGATCTGACTCCATGGCGTCCTATACAAACACAATGTGAGCTACGCATTTTCTAGTAGTCATCTGAAACAAGGAAAAAGGAACAGGTAAGCTTAATCTGAACTCTATGTTACTTACCCGAACATATTTAAAACCTTATCATTTCAAAATGTGATCCATATGCAACATCATTAGATCGATAGTTGACATTTTTTTCCCTTTCATACCAAGTCTTCACAATCCAGTGTGTATTTGACACTTAAAGCACATCTCAATTCAGACTAGCCACATTACAAATGCTTAATAGCTTAAGGTGACCAGATTTTAACATTGGTAAAGTGGGACACCATTGACCGGGGATGGGGTGGGGGGAGGGGGTTCTTGATTAAAAATTTGGTCTATCTCCCACCGTTCCCTAGCTTGTCGTGCATTCTTTCCAAAAATCAGGACTTTTTAAAATGCCGTGGGACGCGGGACAAATTGTTAAAAATTGGGACTGTCCCACCAAAAGCAGGACGTCTGGTCACCTTATAATAGCTACATGTAGCTTGTGGCTACCACAGTGGACAGCACACATCTAGATGATAAACCACAAGGGTGGGAGAATAGAAATAAAGGAGAAAGGTCATGTGGGCTGTGGGTTTAGGAGTTATGGCAAGGGTAAGAATTTTGATGACAGATGTGTTGGAACTGTCAGGTAAATGTATACAATTGCTGTGGAGCGGGTAGTTAGAGCCCTCTCAGAATTTTCAAACAGTCAAAATAAACGATTTAAGCTATTTTGAAATTAATTTGGGTAGATGGCCCATGCTTCTTCAAGCTGGGCCACTTGGTCCTGGCTTTATAAGGGTTATCCATGCAACACAGATGGAGGAGAGGTAGACAAAGATGTAGGGCAGAAAGAAGATGCTGTGGTTGTGGGCAGAGGTCAGAGCTTTGTTATTATCTAGATCTGTACAAGGAATGCTTGTCCCTTGTCCAGGCTGGGTCACGACTACCGCAGGAGGGCACTGGGTCAGCACATTGGTCAGACACAAGAGAGGCTGTCAATTGGAATGGCCCCTTGGTGTTGTGGAGCAGTGGTCTCGACACCCTTGGAGAAGGTAGGCATGACCATGTGACCCAGATCATGTGGTGCAGCAGCACGGAACAGGTAAAGGACACCTGCCACCAACCTGTGGCCCTCGGGGGCTGTACACTAAAGGTGTACCGCATTCAGAACATGGACAGGGCAGACTGACACCCTGGCCTTCACGTGCGTCTCGTGCCCTAGAGTCAGGGTAGCCCAGAGCTCTGAACTCATGCCCTGTCACATGGGAATAAATTCATCCCAAATCGGCACGTCAGCACCATTTTGGTGGCCCAATCTTGTCCGATCCTGTGAAAGAAATAGCATACTGCCCTGTGAGAATGATCTACTCACTAGGCCATCTTCCTGGAACTGGAGTCTGTTCACAGGGTCCCAGAAGAATCCCATGGGTGTGGGGCCTGAAGTTCCTTAGGCATCTGGTCTACCCTGCACAGGGAAAAGAGAGTCAGAGCGTGCCCTGAATGGAAGAAATGAGAACCAGAGTTCGCCCAAATGGAACTGATGGCTCCAGATATCAGAGGGGACTTAGAAATTTCATGGAAGTTACTCCAAACCATGGGGTCCCTTGTGGTGTGAGGCCCAGGACAGAGACCCCACTTTGTGGGTCAAGGGCATTTGGGAGGAAGCTCCCTTAAAGTAAGAGAGAATAAGGTCAATACAAAGAGAGAAACAGAGTAGGGGAACCAAGTGAATGAGATAGTCCTGCTGATACTGAGCCCTTGAGGCCAGTTCGGCCCCTGCAGTTATTAGTTTTGGCAGCCAAGAAGTTCTCTTTCTGATGTTAGCTAGTCTTTTTCTTTAAGATTCATTTTTATTTTAGTGTGTGTGTATGTGAGAAAGAGAGAGAGAGAGAGAGAGAGAGAGAGAGAGAGAGAGAGAGAGAGAGAGAGAGAAGGGAGGTGGGCCCAGAGCAGTCTCCATAGTTGTACGTCATTAGTTGTGACATAGTTTCATTCCACAAGTGGATGTGGCCACGTGGGGTGGGAAATGAACCATGGGCCTCCTGCATGGGAGGTGAGATCCTTTGCAGCTGAGACACTTCAGCAGTTGCCAGTTGCCCCTCAGCTTATGTGGTTGTGCAGGCAGGAACCAGGAATCGAACCTTGGACCTCATAGTTGCAAGGCAAGGGCTCTACTGTTCAGCTGTCTCGAATTCCCCTGATGTCAGCTAGTTTGCATGGTGTCTTTGTCACCTGCAACTGAAAGAGCCCTGGACAATGCTAAATTGTTTGGTGCTTTCGAGACCAAAGTCATGGTCTCCATCCTCACAGGAGCCATTCCCTTCCTCCCACCCAAAAGACCAAGGACATCTCTCTCCTCTACATGTCCAAACACTCACTGGAGGTGCTGAGCAAGCAAGGTTGTCGCAAAAGTACAGTGGAAGTAATATCCCTTCCTGGAAACAAACAAACAAAAAACAATAAAACATGAGCCTGTGAAGGGTCATTCCCATAGAGGGATGAGACCCTGGTTTTATCATAAGGTGTCAAAATACCTCCATGAAGAGCTTTGTCCTACCCTCCTCCACCCTGTTGAAAGTACTTGCGTGGCTTCACAATGCATGCAGAGTACTGTGATCTGGCCCCAGCCTATCTGCTTCAGTCTCATGCCATCCCCTCCCCACTCTCACTATGTGATCTCCAGCCATTCTGAATTTCTTCCTGCTTCTTTCACATGCCAAGTTTAGTTCTGCCTCAGGACCTTTGCACTGGCTGTGTACTCCATCTGGAATGCTCTTCCCTCTGTCCAGTTCTTTTTGGCTTCTGGTCTCCCCTGACCACAATCATTCTCTACCTTCCTATTTTCATTCCTTTAGCAACAACTGTTGCTATTTGATTTGTTTTGTTGATTGTTTATTATCTGTCTCCCACTACATTTAAACTCCTTATGGGTAGGAATCTAATTTGTCTTATTCACTGCCATATCCTCAGTATCTAAAAGAATACCTGGCACATAGCAGGGGCTCAATAAATATTTATCAATTACATAAACTAAAGGCACACAGGCTGTTTTGGTTGACAGATACATCTAGTCTTCTGGGGAACGTCACCCTGCTGGCTCTTTAGGTAAGTGTAGAGCTGACGTTTTATTTGCTTCACAGATCACCGGGGAGAACGCACTCTGCAGAGGCTCTGTCTGAGGTGACAGCTGGACGTGGCTCTTAACCTCCAGGAGTTCAGACTGATGGGAGGGACAGACACGAAGACAAATAAGGACAATGTGGAAAGTGCTGTGACCCAGCTGGGGGGGCACAGAGGGGAGCACAGTCTTTCTGTTGAGATAGACATGCAGGCAAGAAAGTCTGGGGTAGCCACAGAGGAAAATCCTTTGGGGTGAGTTCATTTTCCCCTCTTGCAATGCCTTGCAGAGATGAATTATAAAAGCAATTCTCCCCACTCTTCTCTCCCCTGAAGTATGGGCTTCTGCACGAGGCACAAGTATGAGCAGTTTGTCCTCAAAGGAAGAAAAGCTGGAACATCGGGTACTTGGGAGACTGTGATTATTCTGTTTGCATGTCAACAGCCGATTAGATTATTTATGTCCCTCCAGTGGATTTGGCCTTAACCTGAATATCTGGTTTTGCCTAAATTAGCTAACGGCCCCTCCTATCCTGGCATAGGATAAGGAGATGTCAAAGGAGACGTCTGAGCACTTCAGAGGACAGCCAGCCAGCAGTGCCCTCCCAGGAGTCCCTGAGTTTCAGGCTCCTATCCCATGGCCCCAAAGGGGTTCACACCTAAGACCAGCCTCATCAGACAGCAGCAGGACCCCCTTTGCTTCCCCATGTGCTGACTCACCTCCTGTCACACTCACACGGACTACGAAATTCGGAATACAAGAAGAACGTCCACCTGGAGCTCAGGAGGCTCTAGGCCAGGTCCTGAGGCCTCTGCATACCCCGATGTATCGGAAGTCACCCACTGTGCCTAACAGTCCTTATAGAAACTTGGCCTAACCAAAGGATCATGTCTCATTGTGAGAATAAAGCCACATCCAACTCCTTATGGTTAAACTATGAGTCAGTCATAATAGGATGAACAGACTTCTCACTTTTAAAGGCAAGCCTGAAATTCATTTTCTGCTACATTAAACACTCACATGCACCAGGCAGGATGGTTCAAATAGACGAGACCTTTGTAAACTGCAAACTCATATAGTGCATAGGCTGCCTTGTCTAAGAAGGTCTAACAGACACAGGGATGGGCCAGAGAGGTTGGAGCTGGGCACCCCTGGTGGGAACAGGGCTCCCCCTGGCACTGAGGCTGGACATGGGAGGTTCAGTTGCTGTTTCTTTGCCCACTAAAGACGATTGATCAGCCCAAAGTCAGCTGATTCCCTCCTTCCTACAGTATTCCCACTGAATCAAAGCTGCCAAAATAGATGATGAATGTTGGAGCTCAAGGCACACTGGAAACTCTCTAGGTCAATCTCCTCATTTGTAAACAAGGCAAGAGAGTTCCAGAAGGGAGCCCTGACTTGTCTGAGGTCACACAGTGAGTCCATGTTGGAGTTAGGAATGAGAAGCCAGAGTTCCTCAACCCTAGCCCACTGCCCTCCTCACACACCCATCACCACACACTGTCTAGTATTGTACGTTATTTTCCACGTGTGTCTGTTCCAGTGCCGTAATAAGACTCCCATCTCCATTGGTTACGTATAGCACTTTATTCTTTGTGATTCTCGGTAATCCCTTAATTGGAAGGTTCCTTAAGACTTTTGTTTGAACATGATGCTTGGTTAATAGCTGCCAACAGAGCTGCTCCCAACTTCTCATGAAAATACTTAAGATAACATCGACAAAAGTCAAAACCTCATTCTGTGAATTGGGATCAAAGTTCAACCAAATATGCCAGGCAAGAAACTGGGTGAAAAATGCTATTTCAGAAGCACTCCCTCTGTGTGTCAGAGAGCCAGCCCCTAAAACCAGGGACGTAAGGGCTGAGCTATCCAAAGTGCTTGCTGCCTGACAGGCACCCCTCTCCTCGAGTCCCGGGTAGTCTGCCTGTGAGTCACTGGGCTCCACAGTACATAGCCCAGGAAGGTAGACTTCGCCGACATGGCACTCTAGCCATAGCCTACGAATGACAGAGCCAGGAGGCACACATGCTGGGACACCGCTCTCTCCAGGTACACTGTTTCTTTGAAGATTTATTTTAATTGTTTTTGGCAGAGACAGAGACAGAGAGAAGGGGGTAGGGCCCAGAGCAGTCTCCACAGTTGTATGTCATCAGTTTTCAACATGGTTTCATTCCACACAGGTGGGCAGGGGCCACACAGGGCAAAAACTGGGCTGGGGGCCTCCCCCATGGGAGGTACACCCCCTTGAGCCAGGGGCCAAACCAGGGGGCATGAGCTGGACTAGGGCCCCCAGCATGGGAAGCACACCCCAGTTAAGCATATGGGTTCACATGGGCTGGGGCCAGGACTTAATCCTTGGTCCCAGGGGCTGCAAAGTGAGTGCTCAACCCACTGAGCCTTTCTGGCTTCCTCACCATTTCTTTAAAATGACAGAGAGCTATAAGTGGTGAAGAAGAAGGATTGCTATTAACAGATGTTCAGTAAATAAAAACCTGCTGGTCCGTTAGGAACAAGGCCAGAACATTGCACCACAATCTATGACTCAACTATTAAACAGAGCTTTTGACAGATAGCCCTGATGACAGGGGCAGCAACAGACATAAGCCCCACAACCTCTCTCCTAAAGACTCCTGGATCGAGACAGATGTTCCATGGTTTGAGGAGGAGTAGAGTGGGAGAAAACAAGATAATAATCATGCAACATCTCAGAAAAAAAGCACGCAGGCTTGCAGTTAAAAAGTTTTAATGCAATACCAAACCAAACCAAACAAAACATCTGCATTAGATCCAGAAGAAGCAGAGCTGACCCCACAGAGGGGAATCAGCAAAGTGGAGGATAAGTCTGATGAAAATGATGAGAAAGAAAAGGACAGGTTGTATACTCATTTTCTGACCCACCAAACCCAAGAATGATATTTGTACAATTGGAATGAGCATGACAATAACATATATAATTACAGAAAACTTTATTCCATATGCAAATTGGCAGGGCTCATAGTATTCTAAGGAAAAATAAATTTAAGGAAGCTGTCCAGAAAAGAGTTAACAAAGCAGGCCTGAAACTGCTATTCTCAGAAAGATTTGGATGCTGACCTCTGGGAGCTTGACTGGTAAATAGTTCCCTACTTGATATGAAACATTGTCTAAATGGTAAGAGAGGCTCACTCTGCCGAGCTGTTTTTATAAACACTGTGGTGTGTGCTGAACACCTGCTCTCCTTCTGGGAGTCTGAAGTGTTGGTGCATGCTAGGCAGAATGCCTGTATGACCAGATTCTGAAACTTGAGCTGAGTCTTCGATGAACTTCCCTGGGCAGATATATCACACATGTGTTGTCCTATTTTCTTGCTGGGGAAAGAGTGAGCTCTGTGTGGCCCCTCAGGAGAAAGAGAGCATTCCTATCCCCCAGGTTCCCTTCTAAAGCAGTGGTATGTCCTTGCTACATTGATGAAATCAATCTTAGCCATGAGCACACATTCTGAGCACACTGAATGTGGAGTTTTGTGAGTTATTTTGGTGAATTTTCTCATGAAAACATTGCAACAGTCTTGGGGAACCCTGACACAACAGCTTCACTTAAAACACATTCTAGCAAAATATCTGAATTATAAGAATAATTTACTTTTATAAGAATCAAGGAAGCAAACAACAACAACAACAACAAACCCACCAACTGCTTACTAAGAATATAAAAATTGGTCAGCTTCAGACTTTTCCTTCATTGCCCTAAATGGAGGCTTTAGAACAAGCAGGTCCAACCCTCAGCCTACAAGCCACTTGCCAGCCCAGGATGGCTTTAGTGCAGCCTGCCACAAATTCATAACTATCTTAAAACAGTATGAAGTATTTTTATGATTCATTATTATTGCTTTTTTTAGCTCATCAGCTATCGTTAGCATTAGTGTATTTTATGTGTGGCCCAAGGCAATTCTTCTTCTTCCAAAGTAGCTCAGGGAAGCCAAAAGGTTGGACCCCCTTGCTTTATAGGATTTTGAGGGGAGAAAGACAGGGCCCCAAAATTTTTTAGCTGTCAGAATAAAGGCATTAGACAGACATTCTCTGATATGCAAGGACTCAAAATAGATAAGCACTAGTGACTGAGATCATAAACTTTAAAAATGTGAGAATAGGGACTTCTAGAGACACGGTTCTTTTACAGAAATCCCAAATTCAAAATCCGGTTGGATTGCTTTACTAGAGAATTATGCAACTTTAGGCTTAACCCTTGGCTATTTTCCTCAGCTGTTTTTCTGCTTTTGCAGTTTTATTGAAATCAAGAAATGAATTTCTTGTGCCATCTCTTTCATCACACAATTTAGGAGTAATCTTCTGCCATGGTTGATAGTCACTTAATCTATTAGGCAGTGTAGTTCTATTCTTAATGATTGCTAAATGGAAATGATAACAATAAATCCCAATTTATAAGAGTTAGTGTACTGAGGAGTGTTGTGTTGGGTAAGATTCTGAGCCACATTGGAGCTCCATGGGAAAGAATAAGGGGACTAGTGAGTGATGCTTGGCTTGGCCTGAAGAAAACAAAATGAAACGTGGCAGCACATGTGCTACTCATTTGTTACCCTGGTCACATACTCAGGATACTGTGGTTTAAAAATTAATAAACCAAAAATATTAAGTTTGTCTACAAAAGAATAGCAGCATAGTGCAAAAAAAAAAAAGGGCCATTTATAGCTCAAGAAGCCTAAGTAATAATTTTCTGCATTAAAAAAATTTACACTGGGAAAAAAATGATTCCCAATGAGCGACTTAGCCTCTCTCTCTCTCTCTCTCTCTCTCTCTCTCTCTCTCTCTCTCTCTCTCTCTCTCTCTCTCTCTCTTTCTCTCTGTGTGTGAATGTAATGGGAAAGTCAATAAACCACTCAAATGAAATTACTAGGTGTCATCAATAGGATCAAACTAGCTTTTTTACTTAGACCTCTAATTGCTCCTTGGTTAAATATGCTTTAAAAAGCAACTATGTAGTATGATCTCCACTGTATAAAAGTAATACACGTTAAACAACAGGATGGTGGTTACCAACAGAATGGGAGGCGGGTGGGATGAAGAGTATAAAGGAGGTCATGAACATGGGGAGGGAAGGAGACTAGGCTTCAGGTGGTGAGCACACAATAGAGTATACAGGTGTCGTATTATAAAGTAGTATACCTGAAATTTATGCAATGTTATTAGCCAATGTTACCTCAATGAATTTAAAGTAGAAAGTCATTGAGAAAATCTGCCAAAGGTGTTAATCATGTTTACCTCTGGATGGTGGATTTCTGAGGGATTTTTAACTTCCTTCCATTATTGATCTTGACTACTCACAGCTTTGCACCACTGTCAGATCCGTTCTCACTTTTCTCTTCCTTCCTCTGTGACCCAGGATCTGTACCCACTGTGGGCCATATTCTCCAGCTCTCTTGCCCTCTGGGTTTGGCCCGTGGGGATAGCTAGAAGAGGTGGGAGGGAAGAAGGAAAGGGAGGCCAGAGAAATGTATCATTTGATAACATTGGCAAATGGTGGTATTTCTCAGCAGAGTGGTGGGCAACTCACTCACACATGTTGCTGCTCTCTGTCCTGCTCTTGGATATTCTTCCCCATGTATGTAAGTAAATTATGTCATCTCTAAAGGTGATACTGGTCTGAATCTACTCAAAACCTGTTCACATATGGGATTTCTACTTCTTCTCACGAGGGAGAAGGCAGCGAGGGGTCCAGGACTCAAGACTGTTGGTTGGGATGACACCCAGGATTCTAATTCTTTGGCAGCATGTAGATCATATTTTAACTATGAAAACATAGAAAATAGGTGCAGTTATATGCTAATAATGTTTAAAGTGATAAACTGTTAGCTTAATAATAATTATGAAGAAAATCAACCAATACTTTCTGATAAAGGAAACATTTATGAATCCCATGAATTAGATTAAGAAATGGGGAGATCTTCCCTACAAGTTAAAAAAATCAGACCCAAAATGAAGATACATTTATTTCTCTGATACTTGTGTTATAAAATAAAATGTTAGTCTACATCTTGGTTTCACTGTTGATGGGTTTCCCAGTTTTGTTTTCTGAGTTACTCATTTCAACACGGTTCTTCAGTTCATATCATGACAAGTTCTCCATTTAATACTAATTTTCATATAATATTGTTGGGGAGATAAAAGGAAGTTTGAAAAATAAAATAGTATAGGGAGATGCTGGGATAGCATGGTAATAGAGTTCTTGTCTCATAATTGTGAGGTCCAGGGTTCAATTCCTGGCCCCGATCCATGTAACCCCATATGCTGAACTGTGGTGCAATAGGTAACTGCCGGGATGGATCGGTGGCAAAGATTCTCGCCTCCATGAGGAAGGCCCCCAGTTTGTTTGCTGCTCTGCATGGCCCCAAATCCACCTGTGTGGAATGAAATCATGTCACAACTAACGACGTATAACAATGGAGACTGCTCTGCCTCTCCCCCCTTCTCTCTCACTCTCTCACCTTTTCTCAAACAATAAATAAAAATAAAAACTATTTAGAAAAATATCTTTATTAAAAATAAAAAATATTTTAAAAAATTTCTTTTTTAATAGTAAAGGAAGAATGTGTAGAGAAAAAGAATGATACATCAGCTGCATAACATTTTAAAACCTGACAAAAATACAAAAACATCATAAGATAAAAAGGCAAATGACTAACTGAGATATGTATTTGCTGCACTGGCATCAAAGGATCAATATTCTTAATGTAATAAGCTTTTGTAAATCAACTTAAAAATGAATTTCATAGTAGAAAACTGGGTAAAGAGAATGAACAGTAAATTTACAAAAGAATAAATTAAAATTAACAATGTATGAATACATAAATGAGCTAGTTCATTGTTTGATCACTAAAAAAAAATGAGTTGAAAGTTTAAAAAAAAATTCTTGTAAATTTGACAGATGAAAGACTATAATACCCAGTGTTACAAATGTAACTTTTCTTAAAGGCATTTTCCCACATCTTTCAAAACCTCTTTTAACTACGCATGCCTGTCCACACAGAAATTCCACAGTTACCAAATAAATCATGGGAGTTGGGTTTCAAGACGTCTGTACTGAGTGAACATCAGGTCAGGATTATAATGGCAAATTTTGGAACAATCCAAAAATCAGGGGATTGACTAAATAGGTTAAGATAAGTCTATGGAATGAAATATATGCAGCTGTAAATATCATGTGTAGAGGACCAAAGACTGAATGAAAAAGTAGTTCTTATCTATTGTTTGATGAAGAACAGGACACAAACTAGCTTGCATTCCACACACATGTGTATTGTAAGATAGAATTTTTTTTTAAATAAAGATTTATTTTATTGTTTGAGAGAAAGTGAGAGAGAGAGAGAGAAGGGGGTAGAGCCCAGAGCAGTCCTCACAGTTGCACATCACTAGTTGCACATCACTAGTTGTCCTCACAGTTGCACATCTCTAGTTGTGACATAGTTCCACTCTACGCAGGGAGATGTGGGGCTGCGTGGGGCAGGAACCGAATCAGGGGTCTCCCTCACCTTTGCCACTGAACCATCCCGGAGGTGACCAGCTGCACCACAGTGCAGTATATGTAAGGTGACCAGACGTCCCGCTTTTGGCAGGACAGTCCCGCTTTTTAACAATTTGTCCCGCATCCCACGGTGTTTTAAAAAAGCCCCGATTTTTGGAAAGAATGCACGAGAAGCTAGGGAACGGCGGGAGATAGACCAAATTTTTAATCAAGAACCTCTTCCCCCCCCCCCCCCCCGGTCAATGGTGTCCCGCTTTACCAATGTTAAAATCTGGTCACCTTAAGTAGTATATGGTCCTGCACGGGCTGGGCCAGGACTCGATCCCTGGATCTTGAGTTTGCAAGGCAAGTGCTCAACCTGTTGAGCCATCCCGGCATCCCCATGAGGTCACCTTGAGCTGTGGAATCCAGAGGACCCAGCCTGTAACTGAATCTGGGCCCCACCCACCTCCCTTGAAAATTCTGGGCAGATTTCCTGCCCCTTTTAAACAGCAGCATCTCATTTGTAGACATGGGGTTACTAAAACTACTTGCCCTTCTGAGGTTGCACTATACGCAGCCTGAGATCATCCAGGCAAAGTTTCTAGTATACTGCCTGCCTCAGAACCACTCATCAGGTCATTGTTCTGAAAAACAATGCTGACAAATATGCATGTAAATGAGACCAGCAGAAGGCACACAAAAACCCTTGATAGTGGGCTGTCGCTAGTTCTTGCTTCTTTTTATGTTTCTAGGTTTTCTGCATTGAATGCAGGTTACATTTATGATGTTAAAACCCACATACACTAAATACTGCTTTAGAAGGAGGTCACCAGGAGGCTTGGGGAAACAGCTGAAACGCATCTTTCTAGGAAGGAAGGAAAGAAAGACGAAATGGCCAAGTGAGGGGAACCACCCCCACACTCTAGGAAACAAGCTCCCAGCCTGCCAGGCAGCAGGCCCTGGGGTCGCCAACGTGTCTGCGAGGGTGGGGGCTGCACACTGGCCCATTGTCTGCCACGACCCCGCTGTGCTCGATGAGAAGCAGATGGTCATGGTGCCCTGTACACACTGTGCTTCTCCTCACCCACCTCGGATGCAGGGCCCGCTTCAGGCCTCCAGCGAGGCAATGTGCTTCTCATTTTCTGGGCAGAGAAAAGCCACAGAGGAAGGAGGGAGGGAGGCCATAGTTTTCAGGGTATCGGGGGAGTTGATGCAAGGATAACTCAGTTCTCCCCTACTCTGAAAGACAAGGCCGTCCAACCCCGCAGGATGCCTGAGCACTGGCCTGTCAACTCAGACTCACCTCAAACCACCTCCGGTGGAAGCCCGCCAAGCCCGGGACAGGCAGTCTGGAACCCCAGGCTCCAGGCACTTTGGACTAGCAGGGGAAGAGACTTCAAACAGGAGTGTCTTCGGTTTGCATTGTGCAGAGGAGTTGGAGGAGGACCATGGAGAGGCAGCGGAGCAGCAGGCCTCCCCCTGCAGCCAAGGGAGTCGCTATAAACACTGGGGCCAGGGGTAGCCATCTGGCTGGTGGGGCCCATCCCTCCCCTTGCCTTGAGGCGCTGTACTTTCCTGGGTAGGAGCTTGGGCTCTGCCGTGACTGCTGTCCAGGATCTTACCCCAGCTCTCTGCTTACTTGCTGTGTTACCTGAGGGGAGCTACTTACACTCTCTGAGCCCCTATCCCCTCATCACACAGAGGGGCATGAGACTCATGTTCCCTGAGAGGAAATACATCAACTGCAGGAGATAATCCATAGGAAGCGTCTGCACAGTGCTTGGCACGCAGTGAGCGCTCGTTAACTGTTGGCTATGATCATTACTATCACTGCCAGATTCTCTCTGGGTCTTAGTTCTCTCCTCTTTGCACCGTGGCCTGATTTACCCCATGGCATGCTCTGTTGCATAATTTCTTCTCATAGCAGCAACTGGCTTCGATCTCAGCTTAAGGGTGGTTGGTGGCCTTTGCCTATACACCACGTGTGGGCGCCCACCTGCCGTCACCCATGATTTCTTTGGAATGAGTCCAGGTCATTGTTTGTGATCACCGTGTGACAGCCCAGCCCAGGGTTTTGTTTTTGTTTTCCCCATCAGGCAGTTATGTAGCAGTGACTACAGTCAGGAGAGCCAGAAAATGGCTTGCAGATAGTCCCACGAGAGAGGTACCACTCTGCAGCCCTAAGATAAGGGAGTGTAGGAGAAGAAAGCCCAGGACAGAGGGTAGCAAAGGCAGGTCTGTGAAGTAAGGGCTGGTTCCCAGAGAAAGGAGAGCAAACAGGAGCATCCTAATAGGTATGGAAATGGCTGCAGTTTGAGAAGACATCAGAGAGGGTACAGAGTTTCAAAATTCTCCGGAAGGAGAAACGCTCACTGGCCTTATGGGAGCAGTAGCAGAAAAGAAAGCCCCCAAGAGAAAGACATTATGAACATGAAAGTCCAGAAAACCAAGAATCATAAAGATGCTTCCAGGATGGACAGATTATAGGAGCAGGGAAAGAGAAGAGGATTCTGTGCAGACTGCGTGGTAAGTGAGACTTCCAGAAAGAGATGACAGGTAAGCTGCTTCAAGGCAAGGCCACTGAGGATGCATCTGACAGGCAGCTTTCCCTGTGTGTGCTAATTATACTTATTTGTTCTCAAACAAAAATCACTACTTATCATGGTGGCTGAGGTGCAAGGACATATTCTCTCAGTGAGCAGGTGGGCACTTCGGTTTAGATGACAGAAAATACATGGCTATGTAGCAGCACCATCACTTTTCATGGAGAGTTTTGGATTGGGCCCTACAGCTATATCTCACAGGAGTAACCAGGTCAGGGGCTGGCTAGCATGAGGTTTCCCAGAGACAAAAAGCAGGTGGCAGCAAGATTGACAGTGATATTGTCCTTGTATCCGCAGGACCAGCTAGGTCATGCTGCAGGAAGACACAATCCCAAATCTTGGTGCTTTAAACAACAAAGGTTGGTATCTCATTCATGCCACATGTCCACAATGGGTTGGCTGGGGCTTTGCGCTGTCCTTCTCATTCAGAGACCCAGGCTGATGGACCGGCCACCATCTCAAATCTGGCTAATCACTGTGGCAGAGGGAGAGAGTGAGATAAAACACACGTACTGGCTCTTAAAACTTGTGCTCAGAATGACAGACATCACCCCCGCACACATTTCATTGGCCAAGGTAAGTCACATGGCCTTGCTGAATCACAGAGGGGCTGGGGAATCTGAACTATTGTGTGCTTCTTGGAAGAACAAGAAATAGATGTGTGTGAACAGCCTATCAGCTACACCCACCATCTACTCCACAAACATATCCACCTGCTTGTCACTGGGCTGTCCCACCCCTCAGCCTACCGCCTTCTCAATTCTCAGCCATCTCTGCCCACGCGGCTACCACAACCTTCAAGTGACATTTTGGATGAGATGATTGGTAACAGTGTTTCCAACTTGACTCCATAATCATAAGATGAGGGAAAGATGACTCAGAGCAGAACCTCTGAGAGGCCCTCACCCATCATCCCGAGGACAGGTGGAGAAACAGGGAGTCAAAGGAGGACCATGTGCCGTAGGTAGGATTCTAAGAAGGACCCCAAGATGCCTGCATAAGGACCTCTTCATAAGTGTGAGTGGGAACTAGAAATAGGATGGACTGTCGCTCCAATGATTATGTTACTGAAAGTGGCAAAAAGAATTTGGCCGATATAACTAATTCATTGCAGGTGCAATCCCTTGGTTATTGTGTGTGGGTCTCACAATCTTGCAAGCCCTCCCAAGAGATCAGAGGCAGTAGCTGGTGTGCTCCTCTGGCCAGGATGAGCACCCATGGCCATGTTGTGAAGGGTTTATGGAGGGGGCCACATGGCAAAGACCCGAGGGGCAGCCTCTAGGTCGGCAAGAAAACAGGGATGTCAGCTCTGCAACTGCAGTGCCCAAATTCCACCAACACCCTGGCTGAGCTTGGCAGAGGACCCTGAGCCCTGGCTGGCCCCTTGAGGCCAGCCTGGTGAGCCCCTGAGCTGAAAACCCAGCTGACCTAATGCCTCAACTCCTGATTTATGAACACTATGAGGTTTTATTTTTTAATTGTGTGTTGTAGCTACTAAGTTTGGAATAATTTGTTACACAGCGAAAGAGGTTTAGAAAATGAATATACCATGGCAATGGCAGGTTCCGTGACTTCTAGCCCCCATGTTTCTCTTATAAACTCCACTACTGGGCATGTCTTTGCAGCTGGGGAGGCCAACCAGAGCTCACTCTTGAAGCTGTCAGGAAAATGTGCTCAAATAAACACCCACCATGCTCTTTTGGGGGGGGGATTCTTCATTCTATTCAAACCATTTCGCACAACCATCTTTCAAAAACATGATCGGCACACCTCGGAGCCATTGTGGGTTCAGTTCCAGACCACAGCCACAAAGCGAGTCTCACCATGTAGCAAGTTACAATCTTTTGGATGGTGGAGGGTCTTGCCTTCCACTTGTAAAACAAAAATAACACCTACAAAGTGCAATAAAGCAAAATGCAAAAAAATGAGGTATGCCTGTCTTTTCACCCATGCCCAAACCTTGGCAACTCCATCTTGGCTGGGACATCAATTCTGGGCTTCTAATCCCAATGTTCAAACATTTCCAGCTTTTCTCCCCCTCCTACTGAAGACAAACTCTTCCAGGTCTGATGGTATCTGCGTGCCCCTCTCATCTGCCAGGCTTGCTCCCTTCTGTGCCCTTCCTCAGCTTGCTCCCAGGGGCACTGTCTCCTAGCCCCTGGCCATCTGATAGGACAGGGGTGTCCAACCTTGTGGCTTCCCTGAGCCATACTGGAAGAATTGTCTTGGGCCACATGTGAAATACACTAACACTAACAATAGCTGATGAGCTTTAAAAAAAATCACAAAAACATCTCCTGTTTTAAGAAAGTTTACAAATTTGTGTTGGGTTGTATTCAAAGCCATTCTGGGCTGCAGGTTGGACAAGCTTGAGATACACAGATTGTGTTACAGTGTGAAAAAAAAAATCAATTATTAATAACATGCTACCACATGGATCACTCTGAAAACACGCTGAGCTTAAGCCACAAACATGTGCATACTGAATGATTCATTTATATAAGAATCTAGAAAAAGCAAAATTAATCTATAAACCAATGAAAGGCAGGTAAATGAGTGCTTAGGGCTGGGGGCCTGGGGTATGAGGACACAAGGGAACTTTTGGGGGTGATGACAATGTTCTGGATCTTAATTGTGGGGGTGGCTGTATAGATGTATACATCTGTCAAAATGCATCAAACTGTATACTTAAAAGGCTGAATTTTTATGTGTAAATTATGCCTCAATAAAGCTGACTTAAAGGAACCTTTTTATATTCCAAATCAACTGAGACTTTGTTGGAAATGTTACGAGACGTAACTTTCTGACATGGAGATCAGCACACATGAGGGGTCAACACAGGACCACGTTTATAGTCTTGTGCTCAGCGAACCAGACCCTGGACAGCCGGCAGAACAATTTTTCCCAGACAGACGAGCTCCGAGGCTGAGAGCAAAGATGTGGCTTCAAAGGTGAGTTAACCGACTTAAAGAGGATTGCTCAGCAACAGAAGCCCAGAAAAAAGGAGGGAGGGAGAGAGAGAGACAGAGAGTATGTGTGAGAGAGAAAGGGGGCCATGTGTTTAGGAAGAGAGGCTTAGACTTAGAGGTTCAAAGATTGGCTACCGTGAGCTCTCCGGTGACAACTGGCAGGGTGAGGCTCTTGTAGGGAAAAGTTTTTGGGACCAGCCTGCCCATCTTGCTCTGAATCCACACCAGCTTGGTTACAGTCTATCTCCTAAGAGAGTGGGGTCCTAGAAAGGGGACATGGGGTGTCCCACCAATAAGGCATCCTCATCTGGATTAAGTGTTGAGGCCACTTCCCAGGTCGTGTTACCTTGTGTGGCCTTAGGGTAGCCAGCCACGACTGCTTCTTCCCATTTTCCCTCAGAACATTGTCCCTCAGAACATTGTCCCGAAAGAAAAGTTCCAGCAAGGGGAGCAACTGGGACACGAGAAGAAAGCAGCAGCGCTCCAGACCAGGAGGGAGCCAGATACAAAGAAAGCATCCCCTCCTTTTTGGAGGCAAAAAATCACACCTGAGCAGCTAGCACCCCTGACTGTGAAGAGACAGAAACCAGGCTCCGAGGTGGGAAGAAAAGAGGAATATGTCCGAAGGGGAGTGCTGTGTGAAACGCTGTGTCCTGGGAGCTAGTGAACAATGAGGCAGGAAGAGGAAGGAAGAGGCAGTGAGCTCAGCTGTGGCCATGAGCAGCAGCAGAGTCAAGGGCACTAATGACGACAGGCCAGTGACCAGCTCTGCGGTCACATGGCCTGTTTATACCAATGGCTGCCAGGCAGCCCCTCCACCCCAGCAAACCCCAAACGCTCGTCGTGTGCTCTGAGTTCCTAGGCACAACCAATAGTACTTCTTCCCATCAGTGCCCCCAGCCCCACAGTCATCGGAGCGGCCCTGTCCCACAACCCAGCAGCCCAACTCTCCTCCCCAAAGCTCGCAGCTTGCCTGCCCCTAGGGGCCCATTGCTGAACCTCGTAATTAGCCTCCCGCCATCCAATTTTCTGAGCCACACTGACAGGCACTCAGTCATGAGGAGGGAACCCACACGTTTTCAGCTTTTATTCACCCTGGGCCTTTTCATTACAATTCTCATAACAACCCTAGGAAGGTAGTGCTATCTTCATTTTGCTGCCCAAGAACCTGGGTTTAATTCATTTGCTGCCACCCAAACAGCTGGTAAGGGCGTGGCCTGATTTCAGATGTTCTTTTATTGCTTCTCTACTGCTCCCAGGTGGACTTCAGTACAAATCCATTCAACACATTCACCTGATTAAAGCCCTCCAGTGCCTCCCCATTGCTTACAGCAGTGATTTTCAATATCTTTTGTGGCTATAGACTATTTTCTCCAAAAACTGTTTGCACAGAACACTTAAACTAACGCACAGATCACAGCAGAGCTGACTCAGTGTAAGCAGGGGTGAGGCCCGCTCCCCATCCCCCGCCCTTGCAGTCTCAAATGACTGCCACTTGAAGTCTCAACATCATGTCAGTTTGTATGAGGACTGAACTCTTGATCTCACCCCTGGCCTGTGGCTGAATGTTCCGTCTTAATAATGAATGGTCAGACCATCCACTCAGGCACCTGAGGGCCACCATTCTTGTGGTCATTGCCCTCATCTTTCATAAGTAAAATCAGCAGGACCACTCAATTTGCCTTCTATGTCTCTCGAACTAGCCTCCTGCTATTTGCTGCAATTGTCAACACCCAAGTCCAAGCTATTCTAGTTTCCTAGCAGGGATGGTAGTATTATAGCTTCCCCATGTCCAACCTTGAACCTCCCAAATCCACTCCATTTCCCGAACAGCAGCCAACATGAACTAACCCCAAATTCCCAGGCAAAGGACAGGGCCGCCCTGACATAGAAACTTCCTGACATTTGAGTGGCACTCTGACTCGTCTCTACCCTCAATCAAGTATGGTCATATAGTTCCTTATCGCTTCTAATTGTATTTAAAAAAAAGAAATGCTTTTAGATTCTTGAGATGAAACTATCAACCAAATAGGAAGCTGAGAGTCCAAAGACTGGGGTGGGGGTTACCCAACAGGTGAGGTTTACCAGCCATAGGACACAACGAATAGAATCTGCTCCTTCTCTCTGGCCCTCTGTTGTTATGGAAATAACTTAAGTAAAATATTCATAATTACAAGGAGCATATATACATCTAAGGCACTTTTATGTTTTGCTGACATGAAATAATAAACGTGGCTATATGGACATCTGGTTGACAATATGATGTTCTGAGATTTAAAACAAATTTGATGATGTAATTAACTACCGATCTTTCCACGTTTACTTGTATTTAGAATAAGATCCCTCTCAGGCTCTATCTATATTTATACATGGAGTTGGCCACATGGGCCTATAAATCATGTGCAAATTTGGAGCAGATGTTATTGGGTAGCCAGAATTCTGTTAGGACTGTACTTGAATGGAAAAAAACGACATAGAGCAGACTTCCGACATGCTTCACAGATAGAGTAATATAGCTACTTGAAAGGAATGTTTATATTCTAGATAGGCTGATTTTAACTCAACAAACATGCTTGTTTATTGTCTTGTCTTCAATGAGTCAGACAGTGGAGTGTGTAGGCGTTTCCGGGCGGGAGAGCAGTGGGCCACAAGGCTTCCCAGTACCTTCTCTGTTAATGTGGTCCTGTGCGCTCTCCCCTCTTGCTGGCTGATGGACATCTCTCCCAAGGCCCTTTTACAGGAGCCTCCCATGGGCTTGCAGTCTCAGAAACTTTTGCTGGAAAGGGAAGTGGTACAAGTGAGCTCAACCTGAAACCCCACCAGTTATAGAAAACAAATCTTAGGCTGTGTACATTTCAAAGATTTTTGAAATCCTCTGTTTCGCTGTGTTTACTCCTTTGAGTGAGTCTGTTTCATTTGAAGGCTTTGTTTTGAGCCTTGTTTGGAATAATCTTCCAGACACGATTTTCTGAGGGAGGCAGAATGTCCTTCTGAAGACAAACGCCTGTACTTCTGAGATAAAGTGGGTGACACTCGGCTTCATGTGGCCTCTGGCTCTCCTCCTGCCTCTTGTGTTATGTTACTGAGGGGAGAATCACAGAGCCACTGTCCCGATTTTCCTTTTCTTCTTCTTTCTTTGTAACTTGGATAACAAAAAAGGAAAGCTGCAGTGTTCGTCGTGGGAGGTCTGCTGAATAAACGGATCGGCAAATGACTTCACCCAAACAATGACTCAGTTAGATTTTCTGACTTAGGATCAGGCTGTTTAACTTTGCTGGTCTCAAATTAGATTAGGTGTTCTGAGTAACTGAAGCAGCATCCTCAGTTGAGTAATGATCTGTGATTTCTGGGGCGACCTGGGGTGGCTGAGCAGAAGAAGAGGGACGGTACTGTGTACCCCCTGAGTGTATGTTGGGGTTTGAGAAGGGGGTTCTTGAGCCTGTTTGTTTCCCTGCACTGAGTACCCAGGTGCAGAAGGCCTCACAATTCGTGTTTTTCTGCAGGCAACCCCTGGGTTTGGAAAGGCAGCTGCAGTCCCAGCAGCTGGTGCCATCTCGGAGTAGCCTGGTTCCAGTCTGACAAAGTGAGTGATGAACAAAAAAAGAAGAATAAGAAGAAGAAGGCACGGATGACACGAATGCCACAAGTCCAAAAATCACTTTTCTGATTGAGGTAATTACAGGGAGCACTGAAAATAGAGTAGATGTTATCAGTTTGTTTGGAGAGACTTGTGTGTGCCTATCAAGACTCATTGCTAAAGCTAGCTCATGCTACCCTGGCCATTTTATTGTTTCCACTACTTATTCAATGCTTACAATGCACTAAGCACAATGCTAAGCACAGTGCCCAAGTGACATCAAAACTAAGCAGAGTTCCATGATATTTTCACCGACACAGTGTGTATTCATAATAGATCAAATTTAAAAAAAGTTTGCATCACAAAAAGACACACAGACTGTAAAAATATACAACAAAATATTAGGTATGATTCTTTGGGTAATTAGATAATGGGATATAAATTATATATATACACACACACATATATACATACCACTACCCAGGATATGTATAACTCAGGCTATCAGAAAAAAGTTCCTCTAACAATGAATCATCTATAATTAGCAAGGGCAGCATGTTATTTGTTGCCTTAACTACACAAATCTTTACCAATTGGTCACTTACCACATGTGCCATTGAAAGCTGGTTGCTGTAGATTTCTACTTAAGAACCCCCGACACTTAGATCTTAGATTTCATCACAGCTTGGCAATACATAATTCCTAGGTGGACAAGTTTGGTTCAAGTCCCAGAGAACCCATATGTCAACAACTATTTCTTTGAACATATTTTCTGTGCTAAGGAAACAGAATTTACGTCAATTCTAAAGCCAACCTCAAAACCAGACCTTGCATTTTCCACCAGAAGACTTCATCACGCTATTGCTTTTAATCTTTCTTCCTGGGCCAAGTTTAGACAAGAGACATAAACTCTAGGTAATTGCAAATGTGCCAAGGTAAGCAGAGACACCTGCTGCTAGGACACTGAGGTCTTCAGTGACCAGCACTGGGGATGCACCACTGGTGAGTGACAGCCTAGGACTTAACGTCTTATAAATGCTAACTGTGCCAAGTAGAAATTTTGGGCTTTCATGTAAATATTTGCAGAATTTGCAAGACAAACAACAATAAATGAAATATTTGTCAAATAGGCATAGCCAAAGGTTATCTTACCGCAGGGGTAAGGTGTGAGGGCTTGTTCTAAATGAAATTTGATGATGTGAGTCATGCATTCACCCTAAAGTGACATGACATTGATAATTATCTGTAGTATGAGACAGTTGCCTTACCATTGCTCTAAAGTTCAAGGCACAGAGTGTATGAATATTATTTTTACTTTGCAGTCAACCAGTGGAAAAACACCAGCATTGACTTTGGACCTGACAAAGTGTACCTCTAAGTTATGCTTTGATTATCTCAGCATAAATTTTCTTCACATGTTTGCTAAACAGGGTAGCATTGCCATGGATACTTTCCATTGCTCTATAACCTCCCTTGCATATTCTGGCACTTTCTGTCAAAGCTGCCACATATGATAGCAATTGAACACATTAGCTTGTCATTTGTTCTTAGCATGGATGGGAAATCCAGGGGAAAAGCTGCATAAAAATATGAAGAGAGAGGAAACAAAATAGAGTTGTGGGTGGACACCACAACTGGACTTAGAAAATGTATTTTCTAAGACTTAACCCTCTCCTAGCTCGTAGAGCCTCTATGTTTAAGCTAATCAAAATTACTTCTTGGGAAGCCGGGATGGCTCAGTGGGTTGGTTAAGTGCTCACTTTGCAGCCCCGAAGACCGAGGATCGAATCCCGGCCCCGGCTCGTGTGGACCCATGTGCTGAACTGGGGAGTGCCCCCAGTTCAGTTCTCACTGGGGTGAGACCCCGGTCCAGTTCCTGCCCTGTGTAGCCACTGTGCCCACCTGTGGAATGAAACTATGTGGAAAAACCAATGATGTGCAGCTATGGAGACTGTTCGGGGCCCTCCCCCTTCTCTCTGTCTCTGTATCTCTCGCTCTCTGTCAAAAACAATAAAAATAAATCTTTAAACAAAATCACCTCCTGTGTGAAAGGACAGAATACCCTGTTTCCCCAAAAATAAGACAGTGTCTTACCCTGTTTCCCCGAAAATAAGACAGTGTCTTATATTAATTTTTGCTCCCAAAGATGCGCTAGGTCTTATTTTCGGGGGATGCCTTATACGTATTTCAGCAAGAGGCAAAACTATAAGTAGGTCTTATTTTCGGGGGATGTCTTACTTTCGGGGAAACATGGTAGGTGCTGTAATTCACTTGAGACAGCTGATAACAAGGGGCAGAGAGGGAAGAATGCATGGCACACAGACTGGGGGGAGACGGCTTTTTCTCCACTCACTGATGTGGGAGCTGATGGCCGACAACCCCTAGTTACCCCAAGTTGCCACACGCTGAGAACCTCCACCCCACTTTCGGGTCTTCCACACCCCTGAGTTCTGTCGACCAGAAGTGTCTTCCCTACAATCACTTCAGAAGGCCTGTCTGGGACCCAGCCACTCTGGATTATGTGTTGGGCTGACAGAGAGGATGGCAGGACTATTGATGTCCATCCAGGTACTTTCTGCTGGGCTGTGACAAAGAGACTGCAAGTGAGCAGAATCCGAAGTCTCCCCTGTGGTCTCTGGAGTCTGCACGATGGGATTCTCCTCTCCTCCCCCTCCCCCATCAGCTCCTCTCACACCACGTGTCTCTCTCCTCCTCCTTCAGGGCACACAGGTTGTCTTCGTGCAGGGCCATGGCACACACTACACCCTGCACCCGGAGTGCCCTCCTCTTCTCTCCCCTTGACATGGCCCCAATGCCCGCCCTCCCCAACCCCTCCCTCCTTTCATATCTTGGCTTCGGCATCACTTCCTCAGAGAAGCCTTCCCTGACCCCCAGTCTAGGCCAAGCTCCCTGTTAGTCACCATAATGGAGCCACGTGCTTTTCCTTCACGGTGCTTCTTAAAGCTTGAAATGAGACATGAAAATGCTGGGGGTTCTTCCTCTGGAACATAAACCCCGTAAGTCAGGAAATGCTTTTGAGTTTCCACCTTATCCTTAGCTCCTAGGACAGAGCCTGGCACTCAGTAGGTACATGGGAAATATTGACATCCTCTCAATGTACACTCACAAACTAGTCACACACCATTTACCAAGCCCACAACCAGCCATGATAAGCAGGTGACTTACCGTTGTTACCCTTTTCTTTCTCCTTTTATATTTCACTTCTGAAGAACTGACTTCATCAAAAAGGAGACAAATGCTTTCTTTTAGAGATGACTTTTCTTTCATGGTAAATCATGCTTAGAACATAGAACTGGAAGAAGTAACATGGTTTTATTTCTTTATCTCTATTTGCCATCTCCAATTGACAACACTTTCTGGTCGACCTTTAGCTGTTTGGTCAGCAGGCTGAGATTACTTGGCTATATACCAGGTCATAGAAAAATCAAAATGGGCCCAGACCAGACAACTAGTCAACTAAGCTCCCACTTCCAGTAAAGCCACACAGCCCTGACTCTCATCTCTGCCTGGACAGCCAGGGTATTCACACAACTCCAAGTCGAGTACAAGCAACTGGGTCCCCAGGGCTGCTCCTCAGCAGTCCACTGCTCAGTGCTGGGACCATGCGGATCTAATCACGGTGAGTGACCACATGGTTTGCAGCCATACTTGGCCACAAAGAACATTATTGTAAACAGCCCTTATCCACATTCATGCACAAGAAGGAATCCTGGAGGATCCCAGCTTAGAACCTGCCTAGCACACTGGAAGAGCAGACATTTCTGTGCTAGATTGGTTAGCGTGAGTGTTGATGACTTCACACATTCTTTCACAGAGCCCTGGGGGCGGTGGAGGTGAGTCAGGAACCCATCTTTTGATTAAGTAATTGGAAAAACTCAGAGAGAACACCGTGAATTGCCCAAGTTCTCAGAGCAAGTCAGAATCAAAACCAAGTCAAAGAACTTGTTCTGCATACAGCCAGTTCAGGGTCCTTGGGTTCAGTCCACAATTACAAAAGGGTTTTACAAGGTATGGTCCACAAACCATCTGCATCAAAACTACTCCAGCGAATCTGTGGGAGACACTGACACAGAAACTTCTTGGGATGAGACCTAGAGGTCAGCATGGTCACAACTTCACCAAGGATTCTGATGTGTACTGACATTTGCAAACCAGAGAGCGGAACGTAAATTCCACCTTGAAAGCTCATTTTTTTCCAATTTACTCTTCAAGCCAAATTGTACCTTGTTAGGATAGAGAGAAAAGAATGTAATGTAAAGCGCATGATTTTCTTGAATCTCCTATTTGAAGTCACTGGGACTTGGACTGAAGAAAGGGACTTTTACTTGGTGAGGACTTGGGAGGGAAAGGATGTATTGCTGAAGTTGGAGGAATCATTTTGAATGAGGGAAGGGAAGGGCATTCCTCTCAGTGGCCTCTCGTGGAACTGACCCAACCCACCGCTTAGACTGAGAATCTGGAGACTTATTACAGCCAAGAGGATCAAGCAGTAAAATCACCGGCCATCAACTGAAACAAGATAGAGTGATTGCCTTGCTTCGGGCAGAGACGCTGAAGAGGTGCAGGGAGGAGGAGGGCAGAGTAGAGGTAGGCAGGCCTTCACAGGGACAATAGCTCATCTCAATCCTGGAAGATCTTTTGAGCTTATCCTGGTTAGTTGGGATGCTGAGGTATCTGGCAAAACCAAAGATAATTTCCCTCTAGAATATCTATATCTATATCTATATCTATATCTATATCTATATCTATATCTATATCTATATCTATCTTTCAGCTAGAAGGAAAATGATTCCAGATAGAAGTTTTGAGATGTAGAAAGAAACAAATAGCAATGAGAAAGGAAACTATGTAGGTAAACCTAAATGACTTTCAACAGCATAAAATAACAATAATGTATTGTTTAAAAGATGTAAAATTAAAATGCAAACAATAGCAGAGAGTTAAAGTATGAAATAAATAAAAATGATTGCATTGTCCAAAAAGACACCAAATAATATTGAATTTTGAGAAGTCAAAATGCATGGTATAATCTTTAGAATAAACATTAAAAGAATAGTTAATGATCACAAAACTCCCAAGTTAATAGTGGGAAAACAGTAAATATAAATTTAGTGAAAAGGAAGGCAAGACTAGGGAGGAAATGGAATATGGAGCAGGCAAGAAAAGTAGAAAGCCCTGAGTAAGATGGTAAATTGAAATAAAAATGTGTCAGCTTTTACGCCTAATGAATTGGTCTAGGTAGTAAATGAAGAGTCCTATTCCATTTCCAGATGTTTGACTACTGACCCTTCTTAGGTCTCACCCCTCCCCACTTGCCCTCTGGGAAAGCTGGTAAGAAACCTGGGTCCTGCTTTGGCCTCCGTTGGCTCAAGTGGGAGGTGTAAACCACATGCAAGTCCCTTCCTGCATGAGGTACTCCTCACCCCAACTCGATCCCTAACCATAGCCTCCTCCTCTTGTTCTCTCAAGCCGTTTCAGGCCTGTGTGGGCAGCCTGACACATTTACCCAGCCTCAGTTTGTAACTAATCTACCTTTCCATATCCTCTTGGTGTATCTGTATGGTGCTATCAGTCTCAACATCCAAACCAAATTTTGGGCAGGGGTCTATCCTGCTTCTTCAAGTTAAATATTTCCATGTTCTAATTAAAAAGCCAAAATGAGGAGACCCAATTAAAAACTGCAAAACCCAACTATGCACCATTTACAAGAAATAGATTTAAAACACAGGGATACAGAAAGGTTGAAAGTAAAGGACTGAAAAAGATAATATGGAAATCACGAATTATATGTGGTTTTGCTAAATTAATATGGAAAGATAAAGTAGGCCTTAAGGTAAAATACATTACTAGAAATAAACACTTCTTTTTTTTTAAAGATGTTTTTAATGTTTGACAGAGAGAAGGACAGAGAGAAGAGGGAGGGTCCAGAGCAATCTCCACAGCCGTACATCATTAGTTTCAAGATACTTTCATTCCACACAGGTGTACATGGGGCTGCACAGGGCAGGAACCAAACCAGCAGCATCCCACAGGGAAGCAAGTCCCAGTTCAGCATTTGGCTCTGCACGGGCTGGGGCCAAGACTCAATCCCTAGACCTCGAGCCTGCAACTGAAGTACTCAACCTGTTGAGTTATCTGGCATTTCAAAATAAACACTTCTTAATAATAGTTCAATTCAGAGGACGCTGTTACTATTCTAAAATTGTGTATATCTAATTAAAGAGCCTCAAGATATTCATGCACAAATTGTGTTTCAAACACTAAGAGAAACAGAAATGTGCAATTATAGTGGGAGACTGCTGCAGACCTATTTCAATAACTGAAAGAACAAGCAGACAAAAAGCCAGAAGGAATATAGAATATATTAACAACATGATTAGCAAACTGACAGAGTGGACACGTTTTTCTGCACTTCAAGCGTTAAAAGATAGATTTTTTTTCCCAAGTAATCATGGAATATTTACAAAAATTGACCAAGTGGTACTTACATGAAGCTATCCTTTCTGAAAAATTGTTGAGCTGTATATATTTTATTTTATTCACATTACTATTTTTTTGTACTATTATCATAATAAATTGGAGGTTCTCTGTCTAGGATTATTAAGACCTTCCATGGTGTCAATGACTGAGGCTCTTTCTACCTGATTTTATGTGTATATATACATATACACACACAAACACACATCTTTCATTTTTAAGGCCACCCCTGGTCTAAAATGCTGCTGAAACTCCAGTCATTGAAACTGCATTCCAAACACAGAAGGAGACAACCTTCATTTGGTCACACTTTGCAAGTACTATTTCTTCTTATATACCATTGATGAGAACATACTTTCACATACAGTTCCATAAAAGGCGGGGAATGGAGTTTTTATTTTGGTTGGTCATGTACCCAGCCAAAAAAAAAAAAGTTAACTGCTACACAGAGAAAAATAAAATGATATCCAGAGACTGAAATAGGAAGAAAGAAAAAGATTTACATTTTGATCTTACTTAGTAGAACTTTTCTCCAGCCTTAGCCTATCACCACCAGCAAAAAACAAACAAACAAACAAACAAACAAAAGAAAGAAAGACAGACTGTGCTGCATAGGGTCCTCTTTGCCTCTATTCCTTTGGAGCAGTATGAAGTGGGAATGGAGGGGCCAGGGAGGAACTGGCAAGCAAGCAAAGTCAAGTGAGCTTTGCATCCATACCCTAAACATAGCAGGTTTAATGAATAGGCTGTTGAGGTCTTGCTTTTCAAGTTGAAATGAGTGAATTGCATGGAAACTGAAGTTATTAATAAATATAGCCTCTACTTCACATATGATGTCCAAGTCTAAATCAAATGCAACTGCTGAAAGGCCAGATGTTATTCCCGTTGCTACATTTCAGTGTTTTCCTGGAAGTGATCTCACCCTGATGGTACTGCCGTTGTCCAACTGTGCATACTATTTATATCTAGAACCCTGGATTTCAGGTTTAAAATGCACCAAAGTGCCAATAGCTATTGCGTTGAATGCTGCGCCTGTGCAGAGGATTCCAGTAGAATCCGTAGGCTGCAGTATGTTCACTTCGTTGTCAAAAGGCAAGCATTTATGTTACTTGTAAACATGGCCCTAATGCATGGTTCAGACAGATCCTCCACATTGGCCAAAGTGAGGAACCAAAGTCTTCACTATCCCCTTCCACGAAGCCAAAAGTTAACTGCAATTAATTATATTCTACAGATTAAAAAATGTATAGTCCCAAATTATTTCTCTGACTTTTGGTCACAGCCATAAACAGAGTGCCAATCCTTAAAAGAAAAAAAAATTGGGGGGAAGCCGGGATGGCTCAGTGGGTTAAGCGCTCACTTTGCAGCCCCAAGGACTGAGGATTGAATCTTGGCCCCAGCCCGTGCGGACCCATATGCTGAACTGGGGAGTTCCCCCAGTTCAGTTCTCACCAGGGTGAAGACCCCGGCCCAGTTCCTGCCCTGTGCAGCCCCACTCCCACCTGTGGAATGAAACTATGTGGAAAAACCAATGATGTGCAGCTATGGAGACTGTTCTGGGCCCTCCCCCTTCTCTCTGTCTCTGTCTCTGTATCTCTCTCTCTCTCTCTGTCAAAAACAATAAAAATAAATCTTAAAAGAAAAAAGAAAAAAATTTTTTTTCTCCTATTCAGTTGGTTTTCTCTTTACTTTAGTGATGGTTTCCTTTGCTGTGCAGAAGCTTTCTAGTTTGAATAGTCCCATTCATTTATTTTTTTCTTTTACTTCCCTTGCCTTTGAGGTCAAGTTCATAGAGTCCTCTCTGAACCCAAAGGCTATAAGTTTAATACTGATATTTTCTTCTGCGCAGTTTATTGTGTCGGGTGTTATGTGGAACCTATGTAATTTTTATCAACCAATGTCACCCTAATAAATTTAACAATTAAAAAAAAAAGGGGGAAAAAATGGGATAGATGGAAGACGTATGATGATGCCTTTGATCTGGAGTATTTTCTTGTTTTTGCTTCGATCTTTTTAAATGTCAGGATATAGAGAGGCATCATGAGAAAATAAACCATTAATAGTATATATTTCTTTTAAGGATAATTATACCATTTTGTTTTTATACATTTATTTCACACAAAAAAATACTTCTATGATGAAGCTAAAACAATACTATTATTAACACATTGATAGCTATAGACACTTTGCATGGTTAATTCACATTATAAATGAGAAACAGGACATTGGGATGGTTCTTACGTTGAAAATCAATATGAAGAAAACAAATGCCTAAGACTGCTAAACACAATGCTAACGTTTCTGCAGCGCTACCTATAGGCCAGATCCTCTGCTAAGTGACTTGTATGCTTTCTCATGGACTAGAAGGAGGTTTTATTATGATCCCCAGATTCATCAGAGGAAAGTGAGGTTCCGGGAGGGTCTCTCACTTACCCCAACCCACATGACTCCTGAGAAGCAGAGTTGGGACGGTAAGCCCAGCTCGCTGGACACAGAGCTCATCCTGGTAGGCCTGGAACGCAGGACCTGGGGTTAAAGGAGACATCATGCGTTAGGGGAGTTTAGCCCAGCAGTTGGTGCTAATTCGGCAAAATAGTGGACGTTTACCCCCAAACAGGCTAAAGCAAGATGAAACTCACGTACCTTCCACACCACTGCAGGTGTTGGAGAAGACAGGGAAGGCAATGAAAGGTAAAGGGAACCATGTGGTCGAGGGTCCCTTTCATTGGCTCAACCTCTGCCTCACAATTATCCCGGGGTTCCAGCCCTGCCTCACTCCCCGTGGGGCTGGGTGCCTTGGGACCCATCACTTCTCTCTGGACCTTCCTTCTGTAAAACCAGAGGAGTTGGCTAGACTGATTCCTGACGCTTTTGTGCTGCTCTGAACTTCTACGACTTAAGTCATCCCCTAAGATTCTGCCTGTGAAAATGAGTCCAGGAATCCAGGGTGATTATACCTGCCTTCAATATATAGAAAGAGATTAATTGCTCTGTTAAGAAAAAGAGCAATGCACAGTAAGGGTCAGCGTTTTCCACAAAGGATGAACTCTGTTTCGATGGCTGCTGGCAGCGGTAGCAAAACTTCAAGCTTCCAGTGTGGGCATGACTCAAAACCGGAGGGCCAAGAAAGGCCTTTAGAATAGCTCATGGAATCGAATTATGCCAGCGACTTTCATGATCCTGTGCTATTTCAGACCCGAATGCGTAAGTCGGGAAGAGAAATGCAGGCAGGGGGCTCTGGA
>PVKE010000334.1:0-108815 GCA_004027555.1 Craseonycteris thonglongyai
GGGAGGGAGCGCAGGGAGAGGCTGCGGGAGAAGAGCGCGCGCGAGGGGGCCGGGAGCAGAGGCCTGAGAGGTGGAGAGCGCAGCACAGAGAAGCCAGGGGACAGCGCAACGTCGGGGGGCCGGGGACGGGGCGGAGCGGGGGGGCGGAGTGGAGGCGGCACCCGGGCCGCGGGCGCCCAGCTCGGTTTGGGCCGACGGAGCCCTCGGCCGTCGCGGAGCCCGGGCTTTCCGGGGGGTGGGGGGTTCGGTGGCGGCAGCGCTGGACCCGCTCGTGGGGGGCGCAGCGAGGAGGGAGCGCGGGCCCGGGCTGCGCGCCGGGGAGGGCTGGGGAGGGGAGCGCGGGGAGGTGACAACGCCGGCGGCCTGCGAGCCGGACTGCCTGCGGGGGGGACCGCCTCCTCGGGCGAAGCGGGACGGGCGTTGAGGTAGATGAGCGAGGAGGCGGCGTGGGGGTCCGCAGGCCCGGCGGAGCGCGGCCCCAACGACGGCGGCCGTGGCAGGGGGGTCAGCAGCGGTGCGGACGGCGTCGGCGCGGGGCCGCCGGCCCGGTGGAGGGGGCGGGCGTGGGCCGGGAGGCGGGGAGGCGGCCGGAAGGGGGGGGCCGGGGCCAGCCCTGGCCTCACGCAGCTCCGCCGGAGAGCAGGCGAACTGCGGGCGCCCACGCCCGGCTCTTATAGCCGCGCCGCCCCGCCGCGCGCCGCCCGCGCGGGCCCCGCTGGCTGGGAGCCCGCGCCAATGGGCGCGCGCCAGGCCCTGGCCCCGCCCCCCGGACCGCCCCCGCAACTCGAGCCGGGGGGAGGGGGCATGGGGGGGAGGGTGCGCGGGCCCCGGGGCCCCGGGGCGGGGGGCGGGGGCCGAGGGTGCGCGGAGGGAGAGATGGCCGTGGGGGCAGGGAACGGCCGAATGGGCGAGAAATCCCAAGTCCCTGTGCTTCAAGTATTCGGGGACCCCCATCCCCACGGGTACGGGGGGGGGGTGTGTGTGCCAGGGATTCCCTGCCCTCGTGCAAGGGACACGCAGGGGCCCCTCGTGGGGGCTGGGGTCCCCGCTTCCCGCCACGGCGAGGGCGCCCCTCCGAGTAAGGGCGCAGGTGTGTCGCGCGGGTCGGGGGTCCCCTAAGTCTGTCTGGAGCTGCAGGGCAGGAGCGGGGGCCTTGGTGGCGCGCAGGGTGCGCAGCCGCCACCTGCCGGAGCAGGCGCAGCGCCTCGTGCCGCGGCCGGATCCCGAGCGCCCCCCACCCCGTGCCGCGCGGGAACCGGGTCGAAGCGGCGGCGGCCACCAGGTGCGGTCCGGCGTGGCCGGGCCGGAATCGGGACCAGGCCGGGGGCCCTGCCTGCCTGCCTGCCCGGGAGAGAGCAGCAGGGCGGGGAAACAGCGCTCCAACCCTACCTGCGTGACCCAGCTCCCCCGGGATGCGGCTAAGCAGCTTCCCTTTGCGCCCCAGCGCCCCCCCCCAAAAAATCCAGATAATGGTTTCCCCGTCCTCCGTGCGCGTTGGGTTTGCGTAAAGTCGGGTTCAGCCCCGGGGACCACCACGATCATTTGGGGGGGGGGTGTCTGGGGCAACCATTTCCTGGAGCGTTTGCACGGTGTAAAAAGTCGTTGTGACTTTTACCAACTCAACGCCACGCACCGGCTCCCGCACCTCGGCCGTCGCCCCCCGCGGAACCCCGGTCGCCCGCGCGCCTCTCCAAGGGGAAGGGGCCGCCGCCGGCGGAAGCCCGCGCCGCGCTCGCCCCTTCGCTCTGCCATCAATCACCTCGAGTCCCCCTGCCCGGCTGGCTGGAGGCGCAGCGCGAGCGAGCAAGCCAGGCAGCGCCGCTCCTCGGCTCCCCTCGGACCCCAAGCGTCCTGCCCGCCCGGCTCCGGGGCCGCCAAGGTTCTGCCCCAGCATGAACGAACTTTGCGAAGCGCAAACGAAAGTGGCGCCGGTTTCGGGGCGCCCGGCCTCAACGATTGCGGGGCGGTGTCCCCGGCGGCGGCACGGAGGTGGGTGCAGGCCTGGAGCCCGGCCGGGGCGCGGAGGCCGCGGGGAAGCTCACCGCGAGGCCGGAGGCGGCGTCCGTGGGCGCGCTAGGAGCCGAGGCAGGAACGAGCGCTCTGCGGCGGCCAGCTGGGAACACTGCTGAAGGTGAGCGAGACCCCGGGGGCTGTCCCCAAGGTCCGGGGCAACGCCCAGCCCCGTTGGAAGACCCGGGGACAATGACCAAATTTGGGGGAAACCGGGGGCAATGCCCAGTTGTTCTCCTGGACGCGGGAGAAGTTTTGCCACGTCCTGGCCGAGCCAACTGTGTTCGGGGACGCAGAGATTTCTCAAATCCGAGGGACTCGGGGACTTTGTAGGCGCCCCAGGGAGGCCAGAGACCAGAGCCGGCCGTGCGCCCACGGGGCCGGGGGACCGGGAACTGTGCCCAGACACCGTGGACACACCTCACAGTTCTGTCCCATTTGCAGGCAGGAGTATCGGGAAGTGGGGCACCCGGGGACGTGGTCACTGATTAACGACTCAATTCGAAACTCCAGAAAAACCAGAGTCCGCGTTTGCGGGATGGGGGGAGATCGCCCTGGGCCACTGAGGGAGGGGGGATCCCCATCGAAAATGTGGGGAACAGCTTGGTGGTCAGCCCCGCACCGGTTTGTGGGGAGGTGGGCGTTTGGGTGACTCAAGAAACATGATCTACACGAAACTTGGGGCAGGGGGGGACCCGAGAGGCACATTGTCTGAAATGGAGGGAGGGAAACAATGGGCACATTTGGGGCGGCGGGGGTCTCGGCAAAACCTCCACGTGGTGACTGAAGTGGAGATAATTTCCACACTTTGGAAATGTGAGTTCGTGGCCGGGACGCGCGCTGGGTTCCCGGGAAGCCACTTTTATCGTCGCGGTGGCTTCGGGGGGCGATTCTGAACGTCCTTTAGAGACTCAAGAAACTTGGTCTAAATTTGGGGGGACCCTGGGGTGTGATCAGGACATTTTGGGGAGTGCAGGGGACCCACGGCCTTTATAGTTTGTTGTTTTGTTTTGTTTTTTGGTTTCCTTACTCGAGGTTTCCTTACTTGAGGTTTATTCTTGGTGAACAGGAAAGAAATAGCCACTTTCCCTGGGCGCGGTCTTTTGGGGGTACCCTTGTAAAACACGGCCCCAATTTTGGGAGTCCCCGGAAACGGCCCGGTGGAGACGGGCAGCTACATTTCAGGGCGCCTGGCTCGTGCTGAGAACATTTGGGGGACGCAGGCCTGTGGGCTTGGGACGTCTACAGTCTGGGGACATAGTCCACTCTGGGCATTTTCATCTTGGGGAAACATGGAAAACTGCCTAAATTTAGGGGGACTTGGGGCGAGGGTCCTCCCAGCAAGGAACTCCTAAGTCAGCGTTCAAAAAAAACCAAAAAACCTCCACTTTTTTTGGAGACTGGGACCACAGCACCTCGGTCTTGAGGCCCCGGGAAAATAACTTTCGAAGCTGAAGGTGCAAAGAAGCTAGTCCTCAGAACCGAGGGTCCGAATCGAACTTTCCCGGGAGGGATTAAGCGGCCCGCAGCCACCCGGCTGGGAGAATCAGAGTCCCAGAGCGGTGACCTGCAGGCAGCGAGGGTTCCAGGGACCCAGGATATGCTGCTCAAATTTGGGGCGACTCCGTGGGCGCGTGGGGTGCCGTGTAGCTCAGGAGACCGGGTCCTGTGCATGTCCCACGCATGACGCCGCCTGTGTTTGGGAGAATTCGGCGAGTCCACGCCTCGGGGATCCGGAAAACGATCAGGAATTTGGGAAGCAGTGTCCACAAACTTTAGAAAACCCGGGTTCTTCTCCTCAGTGAGCTAAGGGGCACCCGGAGACGTTTTTCATGTTCCAAATGGTGGGAGGCTGAGGAAGTGTCCAGCGTATGTGGTTACGGGGGACACAGCCCCCCGGGCCGTGCACAGGCCCTGTGCGGCCATTTGCATTGTGCGTGGGGTCCGGGGGGTCGTGCGAGAATCCGAGGGGATCCCGCACAACCCACGGGAACTTGGAGGTGCGCTTTGGGGGCCTGGGTGACCGACCGTGTGTAAATGTGAGGGCGGCCGAGCCACGGCCAAGGAGTTTGGAGAACCCCGGGAATGCGCGCCCCAAATCTGCACAGCCCACGAGGGAAAAAAAAATAAAAATGAAATAGCTCAGGTTTGGGGGATCCCCCGAAATCACCCTCGCGAGGCTGTGGACGTCCGAGCGCCCACGGTGTGCGATTCTGAGCGGGGCTTGGAGCGCGCGGGGGACGCGCTGGCTGCAGGGTCCTGGGGAAAACTTGCCTGCGTGGGTTGCAGGGGCGGGTGTGGGGGGGGTGGACCTGGGATTCTTTGTGTAAAATTTGGGGAACCCAGGCTGGGGCCAGTAATGTTGGGGGGCTCAGCGGGTAACATGGGATTCTTTGTGTAAAATTTGGGGAACCCAGGCTGGGGCCAATAATGTTGGGGGGCTCAGCGGGTAACATCCAAGCCTGTGGGGAACCAGGGAAACGGGGTGTCAGAACAGGGACAGGAGCTTGGGAGACCCTGTGTTCATGTCCAAAATTGTGGGGACACCGGAAAAAAAAAAGCCCCGCGACCTATTTGGGGGCCGACGCCAAAGGGGGAGCCAGGCGAACGGGTCCGCACAGGAGGGCCTGGGGGGGCGGAGGGGGAAATTGTGGGGGTCGGGCTGGTGGTGTGTGGACCCCGCGGGCCCAGGGAGGGAGCTGCAAAACTGTTCAGAGCCGGGGAGGACAGCCAGTGAGTTTTGGGGGACCCCCGGCCACGCGTGTGAATCTGGGGGAGCCAGCGGGGGGCTCGGTGTGTGCAGACATCAACGTGCAAGAAAACTCTCAGGACCTGGGCACAGGGCGCATGGTTTTGGGGGGCCTGGGGCCAAGGCCGTGTGACTTGAGGGATCCCAGAAAGGACATGCCTGCCCACCTTTTTCGGGGAGCAGGGAGGCGGCAGGGTGGGCTGGGACCGCGGACACGGGTCTGCGTTGGGGGCGCCCCGTGTCGCTGCGGCTCCGCCGCGTCTGGGGCCGCGTGGAGCTGGGGTGCCCTCCCCGGGACGCGAGGCGGGGAGCGCGGGGCGCGCGCCCTGGGCGATCCTGTCGCTCTCCGTCGCCCCCACGCCCTTGTAGCTCCCGAGGGTGCCCCTGCGGCGGAGGCTCAATGCGCCTCCGGGAGGAGAGCGGACCCCGAGCGCCGCGAGGCGGCCGCTCCCCGTGCGCCCTGGGGTCCCCGCTCGGCTGCGTCCCCGGCGGCCCGCGGGCTCCCCGCCGCCGCGCCCCACGCCCTCCCGCGCTGCGAGCCTAGGCGAAGCCGCGGCCCGGCCGCCGCCGCGGGCAGGCCCGTCCCCAGCTCCGCGTGGGGACCCGGGAACACCCCCGGGCGGCCACCCGGGCCGCCCCCGCCATGCGCGAGCGCCGCCGGGGCCTTGTCCCGCGCGCCAGGCTGCACCCACACCAACGTTGCGGGGACAGGAGAGGAAATGGGGACGGAGAGGGGAGGATGGGGGGCAGGGCTGGGGGGCAGCGCTGCACGTGGCTGGGGTGCGGGGGGGAGGGGGGTCGCCTTGCGTTTGCTGAGACTTTTCCGGAAACGCCTCTCGACCCTGGCCGGAGAGCGCATTCATTTCCTTGAGCTGCGGCCGGTGGGCGCCAGTTCAGCCACGCCCTCCGCCCGGGGGCAGGGCTGGGGGTGCGGGGCAGGAGCCCCAGGGATCTGGGGGTGCGGGGCAGGGGCCCCAGGAATCTGGGGGGCGCGGGTGGCAGAAGGGTGGCCGTCCCAGGGCCTATACAGCCGTCACCTTGGCTGTCAGGGGTGCAGCTCAAAGCCCCACAGGCTGGGAAGGCAGTGAGGGGTTAATGGCGCTGGACAGGTGTGGGGACCCAAGCTGGGCTCGAGCTTAGCCAGCCTGAGAGACCCCCCGCGCCCCCCGCCCCCACGGAGCAGCCTGTGTCCCACCCTGAGCCCCAGGCACGTGGGGAATGTCCTTCAGATTCCAGTCCACATCCATCACCCCCTGTCCGGGCCAGCACATCTGGCCTGTCTGCCCCCACCCAGTGCCCCCTCCCCGTGCCCCAGGCCCGGCCCGTAGGAAGACAGGGCACCCTGCATGGAGGGCCCCGGGGGCCGGGTCACTCCCCGCTCCACGGCCACGCGAAACAGTCGGGGTGGGAAGCACGGAAATCGAGGCTGTCAGTGGGCCTGGGTCCCCAGGAGCCCAGAGCGGATTGGAAAGCCGGGACTGACCGTGGCCTCTGCTCAAAACAAAGGACAAGCGCCCCCCCCCCCCCCGCCCTGCTCTGGGCCCCCCACTTTCCTTCCAGGCCTGCGTCCTAGGCCAAGGGGGGCCGGGACCCTGGGGTGAGCGGCCTCCCCGCTTTCGCCCCTACAGGCGCCTGCCTCGGAGAAGACCCTGCCGGAGCCTCGAGCCAGGAGCCGGATGCGGAGGTAGGGAGGCCAAAGCCATCTTGGGGGTGCCATGCTGAGCCCTCAGGGCCGGAGGGAGGGAGGGAGGGGGGCGCACCTCCTCCCTCCCCCGCGGGGCCACCCGAGAACCTTGGCCTTATTTAGTCAGAAGTGTGGCCGAAGGGACAGGCCTGGCCAGAGCAGATCCAGGTCACCCTCAGGCTCTAAAAAGGGCACCGGCCATCCCCCCATTCCCAGCCAGGAGCCGCAGGTTGGACTCCCTGATTTCCGGCCCCCCAGGGCAGGCAGGAAGGGACCTGCTGGCCAGCAGCCTCAGTGTGTTGTGGGGCTGGGGTCTGCCGGGAACGCCAGCCCCCCTGCACCACCGTCGGTGGCAACGCCGGCCACCCCTCGTCTCGACCCCCGATTCGGAAGACAAGGGGCACTTCAGGCTGCCGGACTCCCCCCAGACAGCCCCCCACCCTGCTCCCTGCTCCACCGCGGCCTGGCTCCCTCCCCGCTGCCCGGAGACCCCCTCCTGCACCAACAGCAGCACAAGCCACCGCCCCCGAAAGCCAAAGACGCCTTTGGACGACGCCCCGCTTGTGACCGGCCTGGAAGGGGGTGGCCTGCCCAGTGGAGCCCCCGGCCCCTGCCAGCGGCTGAGGGGCACGCCTGTAGCTCCCGAGTCACACACAAGGACGCGGCCCCCGGCCCCCCGGCCCCGACCACGGCGGCTGGAGCCCAGAGCCTGGTCCCGCTCCACCTCCCTGGTACCTGCTTGGCGCTCCGCGGCCACCGGCGAGCCTGCTGCCGAAGTTCTGAGGTGGCGCGGGCCCCCAGCCCGCCTTTCTAGCCGCCCCCCGGCCCCCACCCCCCACAGGAAGCCCCACCAGCCGGCCACACAATGGGCCGCGACCGCTGAGCCGCACCGGCCTCCCGGGCCCCGGAGGCCTCCGGCCTTCGGTCATGATCTCAGTGGCTCGTCACAGTTCTCCCGGCCTGGAGGGGCTGCCCCCCCGTCCCCCGCATTGACAAATGGGGATGCAGAGAGGTCAAGGCACCGTGGGAGGCCCGGGGGTCTCCAGCCCCAGCCCCCTCCTTTCTTCCTCCTCCTGTCCCCACCTTGACCCCCTGCCTTCCCCCGGGGCGGCCCCCCGCCCTCAGCCTCTGCCTTCTCCTCGGGCTGAGACCCACGGGGACGGCCGTGTGACTCCAAACCCACCGCCTCCGCCCGGACCCAGGACCAGCACTGAGGGGCGGCCGCCCTGTGCCCAGCCCGCTCTCGGGGTGCACTCACCTCGGAGGGGCTCAGTGCTGAGGGTGTGGGGGCCGCCTGGGGCGCAGGCTGCAGCAGCTCACCTCGGGGCTGGGCTCCCGGGCCGCTGCGGCCCTGTCCGGTCTGCTCGTGGGCCGCGTGGGCTGTGGGGCGGGCAGAGCCGGCGGGGACGTGGGGCCCTGGATCGGGGGGCTTGAAGCCCCCGCCTCCCTCAAGAGTTCCGCAGTGACTTTTCGGCCCCTGGGAAGACACAGAAGTGGGTCCAAAGGTGGTCTCTTTGTAAGACAAAGGCCCCCCCAAGCCATAGCCAGCACCCCCACCCCTGGCTGTCCTTGAGGAGCCCTGTGGGTCACTTCTCCAGGGTGGGGTGGTCGCTCCCCTGCCTGTGTCTCTGGCTGCTGAGCACCCCCTTTGCCAAGAACAAGGGAAGGGCCAGCGGCCCCCAGTCACCCAGGGTGGGGGTCCCCCGCAGCCAGGCCAGAGACCCTGGGTGGGACAGGCTGCCTGTTCCCAAGTCTGGGCTCGAGGGCCGCCACACAGGGCCTGCCTTTGGGGATCACAGCACACCCCACAAAAGCCATCCCCCCCACTTTCCAACATCGCTCGGATGGAAGCAAGGAGGGCCGGGCTCCACGCTGGGATGGCTGTGGGCTGGGGAGAGTGGGCTTCTCCGGGGAAGTGGACCCCTCCCCACAAACGCTACACTGTGGATGGACAACCGAGCCTGCAGCTCCAAGGAGAGAAGCTTCTGGCGGGAACCAGCACCCAGCTCCATGGACCGGGGCGGGGGGCGCATGTCCGCTCCGCAGTGAGAGTCCTGGGTGGGTGTCCAGGGGCGCTGCCCCCGGGGGGGCCCTCTCCCCATCCATTCCAGCCACACGGTGGGGCTCTGGTCAGGAGGTGTGGGGCACGGGGGACAGGGAAGCTTGGTTTTTAAAATGGTATAAAAACAAAAACAAACTTTCAAAATCCTGCAGCCCCTGGCCTGCCGGCCCAGTGTCTGTTTGTCTTCATCTGGGATTGTGGGGTGTGGGGTGTGTGTGGGGGGGTGCAGCAGAAAAAGACACCCCAGAAAAGCCCTGCTGTTGACATGGGTACAGACAGCCTGCCTCACGGGGCGCCCGGGGGGATCAGCGAAGGAAAACCCATTCCCCTCCCTAATGCCCCTGCCACCTGTGCACGGGGGAGGCAACCCGGCCACCCCCCGAGAGGGGAGCCCCTCACCTGTGCTCTAGTTGCTGCGTGGCCCCCGAGGCTCCCGGCCGGTGGATGAAGAGGACCGGCGAGTGGCTGGTATCCCCGGCTCTCTGCCCCAAGTCCCAGGACGGTGGTCTGCTGGCCGCGCCAGTATGAGCAGGCGCCTCCAGAGCAGAGGGTGCTCCGGCTGGGGCGCCCAGACCCTCCAGCCGGGTGGCCGTGGCCGAGGGGGATGAGGCGGGGGCTGCGGGGACACGGGGCACGTTTAGGGTGTGCATAACGGGCCCATGGGGGCGGGACAGCCTGTCCGCCGCCGACCACGACACCTGTTCGAGTGCCCCCAGACAGGGTGGCCGGGCCCCTTACCTCCTCGCCCCCTCCACGCCTCTCCTCCAGCCGCTCCAAATTTGGGTAGCTTTGTGCCAACTCGCCGGTGCCGGGACCGCCGGCTGGGGCGCCTGCCCGCCGCGGGGCACTGTGCATGGGGGTGGGGAAGGGGGCGGGGGTAGGGGCGGGGCCCGCCCTTGACCCTGCAGAAAGGGGGTTGTGGGAAGTGGGCAAGGCCGGAAGCAATCTTTCTAACCAGGAGGCGGGGCTCAGTGCAGGGGACTGGGGAGTGGGCGGGGCTTCACTGGATGGACACCTGGCAGTCATCCGACACCCCGGAATGTGCCAGGGGCATGGCACGGGTAAAATGGGGGCGGGGCCTAAGGGGGCGGGAGCAGAGTTCAAGGGTGGTCAGAAAACCCATCCCCCGGCTGGCCCGAAGCGGCTGCAGCTGTGTGCCATCACATTCTGCATCCTTCCAGGGGGCAGGGGACTCGTCTGGGGGTTCTCCCGCCACCGGTCAGCACACCGGTGCAGCCCCCACACTACGGGCGTGGCCCTAGGTCCTCAGGGTCTCAGCCTGCGGCAGCGCCCTACTCACAGGCGCTCCGGGGTGTGGCGCTGGGCCTGCCCAGCCTCCTGGGATTCCAGCAAGGACATGGTCAGCAGCCGGGGAGGGGGGATCCAGCCAGAAGCACCCCCTGACCCAGCGACGTCTCCCTGGGCATTTAAGCATCTTCCCCAAGCCCGCAGCGAGAGCGGGAAGCCGGGTAACGGCATACGGAGGGGCACCAGTGTGCACTGCATGCACGCCCCACCCCGCGCCCCTGCGGCCCCACCCCGCGCCCCTGCAGCTCACCCCGCGCCCCTGCAGCCCGCATCCCCCGCCTCCTTGTCCCCCGTGTCCTCACCTGGCCCACCTGCCTTGGCTGCAGGGACAGGGCCTCTGGTGACAAGAACAGAGCTCGCAGTGGGGGTGACGGTCAGCCTCGAGAGGGACTCAGATGGGCACCACGCCGAGGCCGCCCCGAGAGCCACGTGCTGTGTGGGAGGAGGGCCGGCGAGGGCTCTCGGCTAGGGAGGGCCGAGGCAGGTCCGGGGTCTCCCAGCCCGTCCCCCCAGCCCCAGGGTCGTGCGGGCTTCCCAGCCGGGCTGTCCCCTGGTGTCCGCTGCCTGGTCCTGCTCAGGAAACTTGGCGGGGACTTCCCACGCCGCAGGGGAGGGCTGACCACCGAAGAAGGTGTCGTCACAGAGAGAAGGAGGCCACCAGGGGGCTGAGGGGGAGATGCAGCCTTTCAAGTCCATGGATCAAGCTCCCGGGAATGTGGGGACCCCCACATCCTGGGCGGAGCCTCGACTCTGAGCTCTGGCCTGGCCGGGCTCCCTCCCAGGCATGGCTACTTGACTCCAGCAGAACCTTGGAACCCAGCAGGGAAGGGGCCCAGGGCGTGGAGGCTGTGGGGGGCTGGCCCACGGTGCCCCCCGAGGCAGGACGGGAGGTGCTGGGGGCGGGGGTGAGGGCTGTGGCCCCCAGCACTGTGCTCAGTTTACTCCCCACGGGGGGCTCGGGGACACGGAGTCTATAGAGGCTGCAGGGAGGTGGAAGGAACACAAAAGGGGACATTTGGGGTGCGGGGGTGAGGGGCGCCTCACCACAGAAGCTTCATGACCTCAGTGCGTCTGAGCCCCAGGTGAGGACCATTGGGTTCAGGGGTCCTAGCCCGCTCCCCACTGAGCAGGACAGAACCGGCCCCAGAAATCCCAAGTGCCCAGCTCCCTGCACTTGGTGGCTTCAGTGGCCTTTTGCTGACACCTGGTGGTCGCTGCTAGAATCACAGTGTCACAGCCCAAAGGTCTTGGGTGCCAGCTTTTGGGGGCACCCTGGGGACAGGGCTGGAGGGGGCAGCGCAACCACAGGTCTCTCCCTGCAAAGGGGGTCCCTGCTGCAATGTCAGGGTGTCCGCGGACCCCGCGCCTCTGCACCCGGATCTGAGGCTCTTGTCTGCCTCCCTCCTGGTATCACGGGGAGGCCCCTGGGGGCTCCTCCTATTGGGGGGCTCGGGCCTCCACGGCAGGGCTGTGAGGTGGAGGAGTGCCTGAGGCCCCCGGACACCTTCCTGAAGCTTCCGTGGTCTCCTGAGACGTAGAGGGAACTGCGCTGTGTGTGCATCAAAATAAGATCGATGTGATGGAGGGGCATGGGAGCCGAGTGCGGGGACCCCGTCCTGAGGCAGGCGGGGACCCCGAGACAGCGAGGGAGGCCTGGGTTTTGCTCCCAACACCCGGGTCCAGCCCCGAGCTCTTCAAACCTGGACGGAACCCGACACCCGGAGGCCACGTGCAGAAGTGCAGCCACGGCCTCCGAGGGCACCTGGCTTCCCTGGCCAATCAGTGTGCCCGGAAGACAGCCCACCTCGGGGATGAGACGCACCAGGAACACGGGATCCCCGTCCCCAGAACCACACACTGTCGGGCCCCCTCCGTGTGGACAGCTGACTGGCCAAGGGGCAGCCCAAGGCCTCAGAGGCGGTCAAGCCGCAGCCAGGGCCCCGGGATCCTGAGGACGCGGCCCCCACAGAGCGGATGTGCCCAACCGTGGGTGCTAGAACCGCTCTCCTGGGAGCTCTGGAAACGCAGCCCGGGTGGGTGGCTCGGCGGAGGGCCCCCGGCTGTCCTGGGGCCCCTGCCCACAGCACCCCCATTCCTGCAGGTCATTCGTCACCCACAGGGGGCTCTGGACTTGGGGAGCCGAGGGGAGGCCTTGGCCGCGGCGTGGGCTGGTGGGCTGGGGTCCCCAGCTGCTCTGGCCCCTCCCATGTGAGGGGCTTCAGCTCCGGGAGCCCCCAGGGGGTGCGCCAGCCATGCCCTTCCACTCCGGCCCTGCTCCTCGCCCACCTTGCTCTCTTTTCTGTCCCTTCCAAGATGGGGGCACTCCATGCCCCCAGCCCTGGGCCTCCCGTGCCCCAGGGGAGAAGCAGATCCCCAGGGCTGTCCCCACGGCACTCGAGCCCAGAGCTGGGGGGCAATGGCGTCCCCTCAGCCGCAGGTGCCCACGGAGGACGAGGATCTGTGCGCTGGCAGGTGCAGCCGGGGACGGACCGGCCTCTTGTTGAGGAGCCGAGACTTCGGGGAGGCAGGACCTGCTGAGACCAGAGCCCCAGGCCCGGGGTGGGGGTGGGGGTAAGGGGCTCCCCCTCACGCTCCCAGCTCCAGACCCTGTGAGCATCCCCTTTAGTTCCCTTTGGGTGGATGAGGAAGCCAAGGCCCAGAGAGGTTAAGTGCCCCTCCCAAGGCCACACAGCCATGAGTGGCAGAACCAGGAGGTAAGCCCCGCCTCCCTGGCCCACCTGCTCTGACCCTTGAGCCCCTCGCTGGGGGGGCACAGGCTGGGTTTGCACCCCCGGCACCCCCGCGGCAGTGCTAACCCACTGAGGATGCCCTCCCGGGCCGCAGCACCGGCGCCTGCCCTGCGGCCTCTCCGGGTCTGAGCTCCCACGGTGCCGCTGGAGCTGGGGTGGGGCCTCCCCTCTCAGGAAGCCCTCCCTCCTCTGCAGTGGGCTCCTCGGCCCCCTGCAGCCCCCACAGCTGGGCTGGGGTCAGGGGAGCACTCCAGTGGGGGGTGGGACGTCCTACTCCCCAGGTCGTGAAGGAGGAAACTGCCCTTCCCTTCTGTGCCCATCCCTGTCCCCTGACATGACACTGTCCAGGACGGGCTGGGCGAGTCAGACCCCAAGAGAGTGCCCGGGGCCTAGGGGGGCCTGGAGGACCCGGGGGTCAGGGAGGACCCAGGGGGTCAGGGATAACCAGGGGGGGTCAGGGAGGACCAGGGGGGTCAGGGAGGACCAGAGTAGCCAGAGCCGAGCCCCCCCGGGTTCATCCCCTTCCAGCCCCGTTCTTGCCGCCTGTGGATGGACCCCCAGCCTGAAACCCGAGGGTGGGAGGGGGGAAGGCCTCTAGGAGCCCCCGGAAGTGGGCCCGGGTGTGGGGGCGGCAGGCAGGGCGGCCCTGAGCGGACGGGACGGGATTGGACCGGGGCCGAGCTCGGGGCTGAGGGGGGACACGCATGTGCTCCGGGTCACAGCGTGAGCGGCCCCAGGCCGGCGGGCTGCCGGGCCCCAGCTCTGTGTTCCGAAAACACAGATGGGCTGGGGGGGGACGGGTCAGAGTGAGGCCGGCGGAATGCGGCCCCCCAAGTTCTGATGGCTCAGCAGCCTGGTCCTCACGGGGACCAGTGGGGGGCTGGGAGTTGACCCTTTGGAACAGCCTCAGATGCCGGCCCATGGAACCCTAAGGATGTTCCTGGGGGCCCGGGTTTCCTGAGAGGACATGGGGGGTCTGGGCTGAGGTGGGGAGCGGCTGCAGCCCCCTTGAGGGTGGGCGGCGAGCTGAGGGCTGTGTGGCCCATCCTGGGAGCCAGCACAGCCCAGCGAGGCCTTGGGGGGCAGCAGGGAGACACCCCCACGACCCTCCACCTTCGACCCCATCCTCTTTGCTGTCCCTGCATCTGAGCCAGAAACAACAGGGCCGGGGGGTCCTTCCTGCCGTGTCTGCGCTTCCCAGACACCCTCACGTTCCTTCTGGAACCGACCTCCTGCCTGGGGCTCTGGTTAGACTCCTCCACGCCCGAGGCCTCTAGGCCTGGGGTCCCTGGCCCCCCAGACCCCATTACCGGAGCCTCCTGGCTTGAGTGCCCAAGGGGGCTGCAGGCCGTGACAGCTCCCCCTCCCCCAGCCCTAGCCCCCCCCAGGGCCCTGGGGACCCTCAGCAGCAGCTCCCAGCCGGCCTGGGTCCCTGCCCTCTGCCCCGCCTTGGTTGGCTCGGCCATATCAAGGGGGTGCTGCAGGAAGTCGCCCCTAAGCACCCCACAGCTCTCCGATTCTGGGGGCCTGGAGGGCCGGACCCTCGCTGGGGGCTTTTCCAGGATATTGGGGACTCAGCACATTGGTGGAGCTGCCCCCTGAGCCCATGAGATGCTAAGCTGGGGCTTAACTTGGGGGCTGAGACCTTGGGCACCCTCTCTCTTCCCTAAACCCCCGGCCTCCAGAATGCAGGGTCCGGGGGCCACCCCAGGGGCCCGTGTGTGTGGCAGCAGAGAGCGCCTGACCCTGTAGAGAGGGTCCCCCAAGAACACAGCCCGCCCAGCGTGGGGCAAAGGTGGGGTTCGGGCGCCCTCTGCTGGCTGTCTCCACAAACAGCCGCTCAGGCCCCGGGTGCCTGGTCTCACACCCCTTCTCTCCCGGCGGCCTCCAACCCCAGGTCCTCACAGGCAGATGGGGGACCCCACGACCCCGCCCTGCGCCCCTCAGGACCTGTTCAGGCCCAGAGAACAGTGGGAGTCGTAAGTATTTCCCGCCAGCCACTGAAGGCAAACACCGCCCCCCACCCCCACCCCCGGCTGCCCTGGCAGAACGTTCCGGAGTGTGGGTGCCAGAGGGGCTAGGCCTGGCCCCGGCCTCCCCATTAGGAACATGGGTGCAACACGGCACGTGTGCGTGTCGCGGGGCCCGGGGAACCCAGCAGGGCCAGGGGGCCTACGGGAGCGGCTGCCGACACCGCGGACACTGTTCAAGGCCACTGCCAGCCCCGTGGGCAGGGAGCCCCATCCCAGGGGCAGGCTGGGTACCAGTACACGGGAGGGCCAACTTTCTGCCTCCCAGAAGGGGCAGCACACGGGCCCTGGCCCATCTCTGTCCTGTCCCAAGGTGGCCAGGGGGCCATGGGTCCTCCCCGCACCCCAGGGCAGGGGGCAGCTGGCAGCCAGGGGGTGGGGGCACAGAGAAAGCCTGGAAGGACCGGTGCAGGGAGATCAGAACCGGGGGCTATGGAAGGGCCCCCACAGCAGCCACACCACACAGGCCACGGCAGGGCAGCGGATTCAGGGCTTTATTGGGTCACTCGGGGCACAGGGAGCCGGGAGCCGGGGTGCCGTCTAGTTGCAGTAGTTCTCCAGCTGGTAGAGGGAGCAGATGCTGGTGCAACACTGGTCCACGATCCCCCGCTTCTGTGGGGGGCCCTCCAGGTCCAGGGGCTGCAGGCCCCCCGCCCCCACTGCGGACCAGAGGCGGTATGAGAAAGTCAGGGCCCCGCATCCTGCAAGGAGGGGGTGCCCCCGTCACCCCCGGGGTTGCCCCAAGACGGCCAGTGCCCAGGAAAGCCCTGACTCACTCCATGGGGGAGGAGGGAGGGTGGGCCGGTCACTTCTGGAATGGGGACCCCCCCAGGGGACGTTGTGTCCTTTGCAAAGCACTGGCTGATCCCCCCACCAGGTGTCCGAGGGAAGTGGGGGGCCGGCGCGGGGTGGGGGCTCACCCTGGGGGTCCTCCAGCTCCCGGCGGGCCTTGGGCGTGTAGAAGAAGCCGCGCTCCCCGCACACCAGGTAGAGGGCCTCCACCAGGTGGGACCCGCACAGGTGCTGGTTGACAAAGGCCCGGACGGGGCCCGGGGCGCAGACGGACAACAGGAACAGCACCGCCAGGAGGCGCGGTGTCCACAGGGCCATGGCGGCAGGCGGGGACCTGGGGGCACAGGCAGGGCTGAGACCGGCTGGGGACCCCCCACCCGGGCTCACCCCCCAGTGCTCGGGCCCCGGCGGGACAGCCCCCGGCCCCGGTGGGACGCGGAGTCCGACAGACCTGCTTGCAGGTGGCTCACAACGCGGTGGGTGCGCAGGGCAGGGGGCTGCCGGGTCCTGCCAGCTTTATAGCCCCCCCAACCCCCACGTGGCGGGTGGCAGATGGCCCTGGGGCTGAGGCGGCAACTTCCGGATCATTTGCCCGGTTCCGGGAACATCTCGAGGTCGTCAGCACCTCTGGGGCCTCAGCCGGGTCATTAGCATCTTAACGAGAACCTCATTGGTGGCCCAGCCGTCCCCCACGTGCCGCTGGGGACACATGTGCCCCCCCACCCCGGGGCCAGGTCATGTTTTCCACATTAGTGCTGGGAGCGGGGGTTCCGGGGGAGGGGGCGCTGCCCCTGGCCCCAGCCTGGTCGCTGGTCCACATCCCTGGTCCGGGCTGTGGGAGTGGGACCATGGGGGGGTCTCCTCTCTGCCCACAGCCCTGTAAGCACTCCTTGGGGGGCTTCAGGGGGCGCCGAACTTGGGGGGCTGCTGTGGGAGCCCCTCAGGCTGGCCTGTGTCTCCAGCATCAGTGCCCCCCGCAGGGTCCTGGCCCCACTGCCACCCAGCAGCTGCCCTCTCAGCCCCCAGCCCTCTCCCTGGAGCCCCTGCCCATCGGTGCTGACCCGTTTGGGGCCCCAGATGCCCTCAGCTACCATATGGGCCAAACCCCGTGGTGCCCCTCAGGCCCCTACACAGGAACAGGGGGAGGCGGGACCCCTGGCCTTGGCCGCTTCTAACCCTCTCTTGGCACCAGTTCCTCAGGCTGCTCATGACCAAGGAGAGAGAGGAGCCCGGGGCGGGGGGAGCCAAGGCCGGGAGGGGGGCGGGTGGTGTGGGAGCCGAGGCCGGGGGTGGGGTGGGGGGGAGCTGAGGCTGGGGGGAGACAAGCCTGGGGTTACCCGGAGGCCAGCCACCAGCGAGGGGGCCTGAGGCACAGCTGATGGGAGGGCTGAGGAAGGGAGCTCTGCCCCCAGAGGGCTTTGACGGGTGCGTAGGAGTTTGCCAGGACACACATCCTGAGTTTAGAGCTGGGTCCTGGCAGGTGAGCGCAGCTGCAGGGAACCAGCAGGGCCTGGTCGATGGGGAGGCCTCCCACCCCCACCCCCACCGGAAGCGGGAGCCAGCCCCTCCCACGAAGCCAGGGGCAGAGTCGGAAAGGGGGGCCGGCAGAGAGGTTGTGGGGTCTCTGGTGGAAGGCCGTGCCCAGACCCCTCACGTGAGCTTGGGGGCGTGTGACAAAGCCCGGAATCCCATCCTCCCGCCGCCTTGCTGGGGAGACAGGCCCAGGTGGGTTGCCGGGGCACCAGCTCAGCTGAACTCTCCATCAGCGCACATTTGGAGGTCCCGTTCCCAGGCTGTGCTGGGGTGCGGGGATAGGAGGCAGCTATACCTCCACCTGCCCCCTGGGGCTGGTCCCCCAGAACTCTGTCGTCGTAGTGACCTTGGAGACCCCCAATGGGCTCCGCTGTGAGCCCTGCCCCCACCCCACCTCCACGGCCCCAGCCCCAGGGGGTCTGCCCCGGGAGGCCTCACAGCAGGAGGCGGCCCCGTGAGATGGGTGAGCGAGGTGGGAGGGGGCGAGGCCGGGACATGGGGCGGGGGGCACAGACTCGGACACCAGGCCGGGCTCGGGGCTTCTCTCCTTTATTTCTGGGCTGGGCGGGGCGGAGCGGGGCAGCGGGGCAGCGGGGCAGCGGGGCGGGGTCAAGGGCAGGCGGAGCACAGACGCAGCGCAGGCAGGGGCGGCTGGGCGCCCTCGGCCCGGGCGTGGGGGCTCCCGCGGGTTCTTGGGGGTCCGTGAGCCAGCCCCTCACGCGTGCACGCGGGGGGCGGGGGAGGCTGGGGAAGGGCCGGGGGACCTTCTGCGCTCCTAGCCGAGGGCGCTCAGCGCAAGGATCAGCTCCTGCAGCTGGTCCCGGACGCCCTCCAGGGAGCGGCCGATGGCCCCCGGGCTGTCCAGGACGTCCACGGCCTGCGTGTACGGGTCGAACTTCACCGAGAAGGGGCGCTGGATGCGGGAGGCGTAGCTCCTGCAGAGAGGCGGCACGGGCCTCAGCCACCCGGTGGAGACGCCGGGGGCCTTGCGCGGGACGGGGTGGGGGAAGGGGGCAGCGTGGGGCGGGGCTGGGGCCTCCGGGACACCCCACCCCTTCTTCATCCTCTGCAAGGCCTGGCTCAGCCAGGTCCCCTCCTCCAGGAAGCCCTCCTAGACCACAGGCCCTGGAGAGTCCCCCATACATCTCGAGCCTTAAGCTTGTGCGTGGGGCCGGGCCTCCCTCCTGTCTGCTCTGGGCACGTGGGCCCCTCCGCCCCATTCAGGGCCCTCCCCGCAGACCTCAGATAACAGGAGCTTGGCTGGGACCTCGGGCCCTTTTCCAGGTGAGAGGTGGGGCATGGCAGGCTCCGCCCTCCTCCCTTAGGAGGGCCCTGTGCCCCCAGTACCCAGCCCTGGTACCCCCTGACCCTGCCTGTCTCCTCCATCCCACCCCAACTGCGCAGAGGGCAGGAGCGGGGAGGACCCCACACTTGCTCCTTACAAAGGTCAGACTCCGCCTCCTAAAAGCCTGGGCTGGACCTGACCTTGACCTGGCCTTGATCAGCGGCCAGCCCCACAGCTCTCCCCAGGGCACCGCTGGGGGGCACCGCTGGGGGGCAGGTGTTCCATCCGTTTCCTCCTCTGCAAGATGGGTTCACAGGCCCGGCCTGCCGCCCGTTCCCCCCCGTTTGGGGGTGTCATGGGGGCCGGGCCTGCCCACCCTGTTTGGGGGCGTCATGGGACCCCCCCGCCCACCTGAGCTTGTCTCTGGCGTCGCTGAAACTCTCTGAGACGAAGTAAAGGGGCTGGTAGGTCTGGTCCTGATACGGCTGCACGGCCGCCGCGTGGGGGTCGAAGGCCCGGATCTCAGGCTCCTCCGACAGGGAGTGCTGGCAGGGGGCATGGGGTCACGGGGCACAGGCACAGACCCGCTCACTGGGACCCCTAGTGGACGGCCCCCTGATGGGCAGCCCCCCAATGGGCAGCCCCCTAACAGGAAGCCCCCCAACAGGCAGGCCCCCTATCGGCTGACCCCTAATGGGCAGCCCCCCAACGGGCAGCCCCCTAACCGGCGGCCCCTTGCTCCAGCCCCCAGGGAGGCCGCCCTCCCCGCGGGGACCCCACCCCACCCCACCGTTTGGGGGTCCGCAGGCTCCTCACCAGCAGCTCCCCATAGGAAGACAGCAGCCCGGCCCCGTAAGCCTTCAGCTCCCCGTCCTCCCTGCAGAGCCCAAACTCCACGGTGAACCAGTACAGCTGCGGGGAGGGGGCGGCCACACGGTCGGGGAGGGGCCGTGACCCCCTCCCGACCCCGGGGGCGGTCACGGGGGTCCTGCAGGGCCCCTCAGGCCCCACAGCGCAAGAACCCACCGTGGACAGCTTCTCGATTTCCTCGTCCGAGGCTCCCAAGGACGCCAGGCCGATGTCCTGCGGAGAGAGGAGGCTGATGGGAGGGTGGGGGGTCCGCAGGCCCTTCCTCGGGGGCCTCCCGGATCCTCTGGGATCGATTCTCTGCTGTTCCTCAGGCCGCCAGCAGGTGGCAGCACAGGCCGCGGGAATCGCCCCAGCGCGTCCCGCGCCTCCGCCTTGGGGACCCGGGGTTGACTCTTGGAAAAGGATTCTTCTCGTCGTTTTTATAGGGTGGTCTTCCCAGACGGCACGGAGCCCGCCCACTCCTCTATCCCAGGAGGACGCCGTCTCGTGGGCCCAAGCAGACACCGTCCAGCCCTGGAGGGGCTCAGGCAGGGTGGAGGGGTGGAGGGGTGGAGGGGTGGAGGGGTGGAGGGGTGGGAGGTCCGCGCAGCGAGAGGGGGCCACTGGCCAGGCAAACCCACCAGCCCCAGTCTCTTGGCTGGGGCGGCAGTCTCTTGGCTGAGCCCTGGCTTCCCAGCAGCCCCCTGGCTGAGCCCCCCAGCTAAGCCCCCCACCTCCCCAGACTCCTCTGCAGCCCCCCGCGCCCCCCCCCCCCGCTGAGCCCCCTGCTCCTCTGCAGCCCCGGCCGCTAGCCGCCCGGAGGACGCACCTGGGAGAACTGGGCGAAGGTGCGGTCGGCCAGCATGGGCACGTGCCCCAGCAGCTCGTGACAGCAGTCCCTGTGTCCAGGGCGGGGAGACAGGGCTGGGGGTCCGCCGCCTGCCCCACCCCCCTCCTCCCCGCGGGGACCGGGCCCCCTCCCGGCGCGGCGGGCGTGGCGGGCGGCGCACTCACGGCTCGGGGGAGTGCATGGGCGAGGACGCGTGGCGGATGTACTGCGTGCACTGGAACACGCGGAACGCCAGGCTGGCGAGGAAGTCCCGGGCAGACAGCAGGCCGGCCACGGGCCGCAGCTGGAAGCCTGTGCGCTCTGCAAGGCCAGGGCGGGCGGTCAGGGAGCCAGGCGGGCAGGCGGTCCCCAGGTGCCCCCCAGCCCCCTCCGGCACGCCCCCCGACCGTGGGCCGCAGCTGGAAGCCCGTGCGCCCTGCAAGGCCAGAGTGGGCGGTCCCCGGGCGCCCCCAGCCCCGCTCCGGCCCGCACCCTTCAGGAAGCGGGACACGTCCTCCAGCTGGGGGATGTTGTCCTCGCGGTAGCCGCTGAAGCGCTCCAGCAGCCGGAAGGCCTGCAGGTACTCGCGGCAGGCGTGCGTGGCGTAGAGGCCCCTGAGGGTGGTGTACACCTCCCGCCTGCAGGCCACGGGGGCTCAGCGCCGGAGCCCCGCACCGGCATCCGGCCGCCCCGCTGGGGGGCATTCTGTCTGCCCCGCTGGCTGCTCACGGGCCCCTGAAGCCCTTGCCCACTGGGAGGGAACTTTGCCTGTGGTTGGGGGGGCGTCCCAGGAGCCAGGGTGGGGCGCGCAGCCCTTAGCTCCCCCCAGACCGCCCCTCCCTCCCCCAGACCGCCCCCCCTCCTCTGCAGCCCCCCAGCTGAGCCCCCCTGAGCCGTTGGGGACCCTGGACATGGCTCTGTGTTTGTGCTGCTGGAAGCTTCCACCCAGGCACTCAGGACCCCGGGGTTGTGCCCCCGGCGCTCCTGGTCCCGGCCTCCGCCCCTCCCCAGCCACTGTCCCGGGGTCTCACCAGGTGGCAATTTCCTCAGCTGTATACTCCACACGGGGAATAGGGTCACCGCTGCAGGGGGACCAGCAGTCATTCAGGGTCCCCCGGGGATGGCATGCAGGGGATGGGGGGACAGAAGGCCTAGCCGGCTCTCAAGCTGCCGTAACTGCTCTGTGCCCCACTGTCCTTGGCTGGGACTTGGGGCCCCCAGGTCGCATGGTAACCACAGTGATGGTGATGGTGGTGGTGTTGGTGATAGAGACCACCCCGCACAGTGATGGTGACGGTGTTGGTGATCGAGACCCCCCAGCCCCCGGCTGTCCCGGGGGGCAGCGCTGCCCTTACTACTTGTATTGGAAGGCGATGTCCGCGATCAGCTTCCTGCGCTGGCGGTACACCTGGTCCGAGAAGCCCTGGCACAGACCGGATGCACCTGTCAGCGCTGCCCGCCGCCCTGCCCCCCAGCAGCCCAGACGTGGCCTGGGACGTGACCGGTGCCAGGTGGGGGCTGTGCGGGGGCCAGGCTCAGTGGTTCAGCCAGGAGCTGAACCCCGCCCAGGGTCGGCCTGGGCCACGCCCACCGCGCGGCCATGCCCCCCATGTGGCCACAGGTACGGGGGACATGGTGGTCCGGGTCCCGAGGCTGGGGTCTGGGGAGCACTGCTTACCGGATGGTCCAAGTCCAGGTCAGGATCAAACTTGGTGACTAGGTGGTGACACTTGTCCAGCTCAGACACTTTCCTTGGGAACCAGAGGACTTCCCGGAGGACCAAGGAGCGGGGTGAGCAGTGGCAGAGAGGGGGTCCACCCCTACCCCCACCCCCACCCTGGGAGCGGCTCCCCCAGGCAGCCTTGGGGAAAGGTGTCCGGGGACTGTGACAGCCAGGTGCAGCGGGGGGGGGGCAACTGCACCCCCTGGCCACTGCGGGGTCCCCCTGTGGGCGCCTCCACACCCCAGCATCTCCAGGTCATGCGGTTGCTGCCCAGGACGGAGGAGCCAGCCTCACCCTTGTCCCCGGCGCCTCGCACGTCCTCGGTCACCCGGCGCAGGGAGCTGAGCAGTGCGTGCAGGTCGGCGCTGGGCGCCTCGCAGCGCACGAAGTACTCCAGGTGGGGGCCACCTGCCCGCCACCGCTGCGCGGGCCGCGTCTCCAGATGATGGATTTGCGCTTCGCACGTCTTAGGGAGCCAAGGCAGAGGAGCAGCCCAGGGTGAAGCAGATGCCCTGGGGTCAGCTCGCCCCGGGCTCCACAGCCAGGCACCCCAAGCCTTGTCCAGGCCCCCGGTCTGAGCCCCGCTAGGGCAGGGCTTGTGGCTGGAAAGTTGGTTTAGTCTACCATTTGCGTAACAGCCGTGGCCCCGGAGGTCCCCAGGACATGGTCCAGGGGGACCATGCGGTCTGTGTGTCCCTTGGCCACACCCAGCCTGCCTGCCCAGCTGGCTGCTCATCAGAAGGCCCCACCAACCCTGGGGCCTCATCTGGGCCCACTGGCCACACCCAGGGCTGGGGGTGCACCCTGGGTACCCCCGATAAGCAACCCTGAGCACCCAGCAACAAAAGTGTGTGGGTGTCCACGGCCCTGGGGCCACGTGGCCATCACAGAGGAGTGTGGCTTTGACGTCCTTTGGGCTCCTGTGTGGGGGCCAGTCTCCTCCCTGCCGCCCGAGCAGCCAACGCCATCAGCTGCTGCTCTGGCTGGAGCCCGTGCATGTGGGGGGTGTGGGGGCGGATGTGGGAGACCCCTGCCTCCCAGGTGCCCTGCTGGGGGCCACGCCCATGCACCACCATGTGCATGTGGCGGGGGATGAGAACCTGAGTGTGCTGAGGCTCCTGGGACCCCTTCCTCATGGCCCCCTGGTGCCTGGGTGGCCACACTTCTGCACGGGTCCCCCCATCCCCACCGGCCTCCTCACCTCAAATGCCTTCAGGGCGCGGGACAGCGAGGCGGGCTTGGGGCCCCGCAGGCTGAAGATCAGGGTCAGAAGCGCCTTCCCGTCCTTCTCCTCACAGGCGCCGGCCGCCAGGGGCTCCCCCGGCTCCGAGATGGTGGATGCAGCCGCGGCCTCTGCCTTCTCCCGCTCCTTGCGCGCGTCCTCAATGAGGCTCTGCCGCCTCCCGATGAAGCGCGGGGACTGTGGGGACACAGGGGGTGCCCCGCTCAGCCTGGCTCCCGGGCATTCGTGAGTGCCGACTGTGTACTCTGGCGGGGCCGGGGCTGGCGCTGCTGGGGCAGAACCCAAGCCCAGCTCTCCTGGCATCGTGGGAGATATGGGAGCTGCACCCACAGCACCCAGATGCCGTGGGCCTGTCACCAGGCCCGGCCCTAAGTGGATTAGGGGACAGGAAGGAGTGACTCAGAAGCTTCACCGGCTGTCCCCTGGCCGCCGTCCGCCAGGGCAGGGCCAGCGAGCTTGGTACCCGGCTGCTGGGCACGGAGCTGCCCCCAGCGGGCCCCTCACAGCCTCTCTGTGTGAGTGACCTGTCCCCACAGCGCAGGGACGTATGGCCACACTTCCCCTTCATCTGGACGCAGGCGCCCTTGTCTGCAGACTGTCCCTGAGCCGGTGACGCAGCCCCATGCACAGAGTCTCCCCCCCCAGGGGCTGGACGGACGACACACTGCGTGTCTGGGGCAGGTCCCTCGGAGCTGAACTTCCAAGATGGTTCTGATGCCCTCGGGTCTTGGAACGTGGTGGTGGGGGTTGTGCAGGGGAAGCCCCTCCCGCAGCCCCCACTCGACCTGGGGTTGTGAACACAGCCCGGGCGGCAGCCACAGGCAGCGAGAACCCGTGATGCTGAGCGGGACCCCTGTCTCGGGGAGGGGGGCTCTACCCCGCAGCCCCCCAAGAAGGTGCAGGCAAATTAAACTCCTGGAACTCATTTTCATTAAAGGCCAAAAGACAAACGCTTGTGTTCAACAGGCAGTGGGGAGGGGGCTGGTTATTCTGGGGCATCCCTGAGGACGAACTAAAGACCCCTTTTTGGGGCCCAGAGGCCCCCATTATCCAGCCTCAGGAAGGGGCCGGCCCAGCACAAACCCCCTTGGCCTCAGAGCTCCCGGGTGGCAGTGGTCTGGGGATAGTCCCGGATGGCCGGTAGGCACAGGGCTGCTGGGCAGGGGCCGTGGGACTCAGGCAGGTGATCACACATGGGACACGCACGCATGGCAGGTGGGTGGGAATTGCCCTGTGCCCAGATACCCCCCTTGGCACCTCCCCACAGAACCAGGGGCCGCACCCCTGTTTGCCCAGCACCCCCTATGTGAGCTGCCGCCAGGGTCTGGGACGGTCACACACACACACTGGGTCCGGACAACCCACCCAGGGGCAGGGTCGTCCGCTGGGCGGGACGGATGGCTGCGGTCCCCTGCGGTCCCCTCTGGCCCTCTCACCATGATGGCTTCGGCCTGTTTGGCATCCAGCTCTGACACGGCCCTGCGGAAGCCCTTGGCCTGCGGCGTGGCGGCGTTGGGGGTGGGCATGGCTCCTGTGAGGTGCGGGGCTGCTCTCCGCAGCCCTCTGCCAGGCGGCCTCTTATAGGCTGAGCTGACGTCACAGCTCCTGCCGGTCCCCCACCTCCCACTGCCCTCGACTCTTCTCCCGCCTGCTGCCGCCTGAGGGAGGCGGGAGGGAGACGCTCCTGTCCCATTAAATCTAATTGCCGCCTCGGTCGCCGGCACCCGGGCAGCCGCTGCCAGCTCTGGGTCATGTTGTCCCCGGGGGGCGTGCGCGGCGGGGCTGGGGACAGCCGGAGAGCCCTCAGCCCCCTGTGCCCCGGATTCCCAGGCACGTCTAGCACGACCCAGAATGTTCCAGAAGGACCCGTCCCTCCAGCGTGGAGGAGTCCGGCACCGCCTCTCATAGCCTGGGGTCTGTGTGGTGTGGCTGCCCGAGGCTCCAGCCCACCCCCCTCACCGCCCACCGCGAGCCCCCAGCGTCCCCTGAGGGACCCCTGACCACTTCTCCTTCTTGGGAGGGGCTCATCCCCGGGCCCCGGGGGTCCGCACTCCCCACCTGCTCGCTGAAGCTCCGGGCATGATGGGGCTTCCAGGGGGCCTGAGGACAAACCGCCCCAAGTCCCCCCTGACCTCTGTGCCCAGTATTCATGCTGGTGTCGCCTCCCTGGGGAGACCAGAGGGACGGATGGGGTGGCTTTGCACAACAGCCTGTAACGCTCTGCTCCTCGCAGGAGGGAGCCCGGGCACCGTGGGGTCCGCAGGGTGGCTGAGGCCACAGCCCACCCAGGGAGTGGCTCCATGGGGCAGGGCCAGCCTTGCGGCGGAGGGTGTGGGCCTAACGTACAGCCACTGGACGGGTTTCCTGCGTCCAGCGGCCCAGGGCACATGCTGGATGCGGCAGGAGCCGGACACCAGACCCCGGCCCTCACCTGCAGGCCCATCCCTGCTTCCCCCTCCCCGCACCTCTCAGGGCCCCGGGAGCTGCCCACCACTCCCGCGTCCCCCTGGGCCTTCCCCCTGGCGCTCTGACCACATCACGCCCTCGCTCCACAACCTCTCATGGCTCCCCAGTGCCCTCCGGTCAGCCCTCCACCCACCCCTGCCCATCTTCTCACCCTGATGGCTCCCACTTCCTCCTCTGGGAGGGTTTGGGGCTCTGGGACACCCAGTTTGAAATACCTTCCCTCGCCTCCTTCCTCTCCTGGCGAGCTCCTATGCACCCCACAAAACCCCACTTGGCCACCACCCTCTCGGCAGGGCCTACCTACGCTTCCACGCCTGTGACTCTAACCTCCCCTCCTGGGCTCTCCTCCCCCGCAAACTCCCTGAGGCAGGACCCCACGTTTCAGGTGCAGACCTGGCCTGTCCCCTCTCCTAGGCTCTGGAGAACGGGATGGGGGGGCCCTTGAAATGTGCTGACAGCACCTGAGGGAGGGGCTGGGCTCCCCCCTTCGCCGTGGGCTCACCAGGAGGCCTGGGAGCTCACGTTGCCCCGGGCCTGCAGAAGCTCTGGGCGGGCGCCCGGCCCCCCAGGATGCCCCAGGGCTCTCACCCGCCCCCCACCCCAGGGAGCCCTGCTGGGAACCGTTCGTGACACGTGTCCTGCCCGTTTGCGTGAAGGGGGCGTGGGGCCGGGGCTGGCGCAGCTGGTAAACACAGTGGGAGGAGGGTGGGCCCTCCGCCCGTGTGGACTTAACCTTTTGGCAAATGTCTTCAGCTGACACAAATATTGTTTTTTAATTCCGCTTCTGCGGGAGCCGCCGTGGGGCTGGGTGGGAGCCGTGCTTTCTCAGTCCTCTCGGGGGGCCCGTCGACCCCCCAGCGGGACCCCCCACCTGGGCCCGGCTGCGAGCCAGGCTCCTGGGGACACTCTTCAGGGTGAGCACTGCACCCTCTGGCCTCCAGCCCACACCCTCCAGGGCCGGAGCCTCCTGTGAGCACAGACGTGCCCCCAGGTGTGTGCGCCCCTCCTTCATGCCAGGTGGCCAGGGGTCCGCCGGGCCAGCATCCTCTCTGGGTCTGCCCCCTCGTTGCCCCACTTCCTGCCTGAGGACGCCCAGCGGTCCAGGACCACTGGGGCACCCTCGGACCCGGGGCCGCCTGTGTCCGCCTTCACTACCGCGGCGGTGACGGGCCCACTGTCCAGATGGGAGGACTGAGGAGGGCCGCTCCGGCCCAAGTCCTGAGATGCCAATGTTCCCGGGCCCGGGGGCCAGGGGTGGGCTGGCGGGGAGAGGCCCAGTGGGGCCCAGGGAGTGAGTTCGGGCACGGAGGGGAGATGACCGGGGTCCGACAGCCGCCCCACTCCCCTCTCCTGCTGCCGGGCGCTCAGGACCTCACCTCTTCCCTCCTGGGCACCATGACTTCCAGCCCCTCTGAGCCCCCGTCGGCCCTGCAGGGGCCTCCTCACAGGGCTTCCCGGGGACTGAGCGGCCGTAACCACAGTGTGCCCGCCTTGGTGGGTGCCCGGCGTGGGGCAGGGTGGGGCATGCTGCACCCCTAGAGGCCTCGGGCTGCTCCCCTGCTCCCCGCTCATTGGCTCCGGGGGGGGACCCCAGCCCCTCTTCCCTCCTGTAACCCAGGGAGGGGCCCAGAGATCACCCCCAGAAGGGGGGCCAAGGAGGGAGGGCGCTGCTTCAGGGGGAAGTGGGGTGCATGTCGGGGGTGTGGCTCTGTGGGGGCCCCCTTGTCGGGACGCAGTCAGGGAAGGTGCTCCCCAGCCATCCCGGGTCAGAGGTCGCTTCCATGTGGCCAGCAAGTCAAAGGGCTTTGTCAGGCGGCATGGGGGAGACACACATGTAACACACGCACACACACGGCTCACCACAGCCCCCACACCCAGGGCACGGAGCCCCGAGCCTGGGACCAGGTCCCCACCGTCCCCGGGGGATGGGCCTGCAGGGACAGGGACTCACACGTCCAGGACTCAGGACGGCAAGTCACCCTGGGGCATCCGTGCCTGGGCCCTGTGGTTCCCAGGGACAGAAGGGGGCCTGCCCCCCGCCCCCCTGCTGCTGTGGGGGGTCAGGGACAGAGCTGCTGTGGGGGGTCAGGGACAGAGCCTGGGCTGCCCACCGGGGGCTCCGGGGCTTCTGCAGGGCCCAGCATTTGGGGGGGGTAGAGAAGGCACACCCCCCAGCTGGAAGAAGGCCCGAGGTGCCCTGAGACGCAGGCCCTGTCAGAGCTGAAATGTCAGGGCAATTAGCCCTGATGAGCCCGCCGGGCGGAGCCGGGCACAAAGGCGGCCCAGAGTGTCCACAGCCAGGCGGCCCGTCGGTGGGCAGCACTGAGGGGTAATTGGTGGCTTGGAAGCCAGGCCGGCAGGGAAGCGGCCGGGGGGCAGGCCACGCTTCCCACCCCCCACCCCCTACACCATCCCCTGGGAGACCTCCTCCCCCTGGCCGACCTCCCCAGCCGTGGCCCCCTGGGTGGCCGGTGGGCTCCTGACTCCCTGCTGGAGGCGTTGGGGGTCAGGGCAGGGGGCCCTGGCTCAGCCCCCCGGGCTGGGCACCTTCCCCAGCGGCCCCGTCCCGGGGCCTCTCAGTGGGGTTCTACCCAGCGCTTGGTGGGGGCGGGGGCGGCCCAGGCTGGGGGGGAGAGTCAAAATGACCAAGGGGTCAGGGAGAGGTGGGGGAGAAGTGGAAGAGGGGCAGGGTTGGGGGTACAGGGGCCTCAGGTCAGACAGCCTGGCCAGTGAGGGGCCTCGTAGCCCCCAATGACCAAGAGTTCACCAGGAGAAGGGCAGATGCCCCGGCTCTCAGAGCCCCCCAAACCTCACAGCATCCCCTCCATAGCTCACCTGCCTACAGCCCCCTGTCAGCCTGGGGGAGCGGAGGCTCAGGATGGAGGGCCCCCGGCACCTGTGAGGCTGCACCCCCCACATGATCACCCAGGAGCAGCTGGGCCGTGCACGCGGGTCAGAGCCCAGCACCGGGGCATCACCTGTAGCTTTACTGGTCAGTGTGTGTGTGTGTGTGTGTGTGTGTGTTCATGTGCACACGTGTGTGCATGTACAACGGTATGTACCTATGGACACGTGTGACTGCATGTGCATGTGAGTACGTAAACCTGTGTGTGTGTGTGTGTGAGCCTTGTGCTTGTGCGAGTGTGCATGTCTTCTGCATGCATGTGTGTGCATGCATGTGTGGGTGTCTTCTGCATGCATGAGTGTCACGTGCATGTATGCTGCGCACATGTGCGTGCATGTCTTCTGCATGCATGTGCGTGTGTGTCATCTGCATGCATGAGTGTCTTGTGCATGTGTGTTCTGCACACATGTGTGTGTGCATGTCTTCTGCGTGGATGCGTGTGCATGCGTGTGCATGTGTGTGCATGTGTGCGCCTGCGGTACGTGGTCGGGGCTCAGAAGGCTGACTGGCCCTAGTTGGAGACTCATAGGTGACCCCGGCACTGTCCTTCCAGAGCCTCGCTTGATGGCACGGCCGAGGCTGGGGCTCCTGCCAGGTGCTCTGGTTCCTGGGGCCCCCCCACAGGCACCCCGCCTCGCCCCCTAGCCCAGTGACTCAGCCTGACGCCCCCCACCCCCACCCCCGGCTTCCTCGTCCTGGAGAAGAGCAATCAGAGCGACTGACGTTCAGTGTCATTAGCCGCCCAGGGTGATGGCGGTGGCAGCTGCGGTCTGACAGCCCCCGGGGCTCATGGTTGCCGGTGTGGTGTCTCTCCCCACCGGGTGCCCTGGGCCTGGGTCCCGCTGCTCTGAGCTCCCAGGACCCCCCTTCCTGCCTGGCTTCCTGCCTCGCCCAGCCAAGCCCTCACTGTGGGACCACAGGGTGCTGGGCTGCATGAGCACTGGGCAGGGGACAGGCGTGTTCTGCTCACAGAGGGCTGGGCCACACCGGCCTAGTGCCTGGGCCACCAGGGGCTACCTCAGCTGCTGTCCCAGGCGCCCAGCGCCCCCTGGCCCCCGCAGAGCCTTCTGCGCCCGCCTGTCCTTCCGGGTGGCCCCTCACTGCCTTTGGGGAAGGGCTGGGCAGCCTCCTCCTCGGTGCTCTTGGATTCTGAGGTCCCATCAGCACCCCCATGTCGGCATTTTCCAGGACACCAGGGTGGTGGCCCCCGCCCACCTTATCAGAACGAGGGGTCCCCGGAAGTGCTCTGACCCTGCGGGGGACTCAGCGAGGCTACGGGGGCAGCATGTCCATCAGCGTCTCTCTTTCCTGCCTAAACACCAGAGAGCCGGGCCGAGTGCGACCCAGGGAAGCCCGGGGGGCGAGGGGGCTGCCCTGCGGCCGGTCCTGGCTCCCAGCATCCGACAGCATCACCCTCCACCCCTCACCCCATACAAGTGGGGAGACTGAGGCTCAGAGAGAAAACGGAAGAGCCACCCTCAGACAGTGAGGGGCCAGGCTCCGCTCCCCTATGGGTGGTCTGGGAGCCGCAACCCCCAAGCTCCTGTGTGGATGGGGCGCCGTGCCCCCCACCCCATCTGACTGGCTCAGCCTCCTCCTGCTCGGCCTCCCCGGTAGCCCTGGAGCTGCCATCCGCGGGCAAAGAGGCCGGCGGCGGTAACCCTCAGCCCCTGCCCAGGTGCCAGCCATGCTGGGGGTGCGGGGAGGGTACCGTCTTGCCAGATGCCTCCTGCTAATCCTGGCGCTCCGGCTGACATTTGCAGGCTGCGCCCTCCGGCTGGCTTGCAGTGACATTTAGACAGGGCTCGTCTGTGATTACACAGTTTTGATGACTTTGGGGCCCAGGATGAGCTCAGCGGACATCCGCCCGCCGGACTGGACCCCACGCCTGCTTTTCAGAAGCTGGTCCCCAGCCCTCCCAGCAGCCCCGGGCTTTCCTGGGGACGCCGGTTGGAGCGCCGGTCCACTGGGGACGCCGTGTGGACCTCGTGAAGGTGCGTGTGGACGTCCACTGGAGCGCAGAGAGGCCACCAAGCCCGCGGTAGCAACACCGTGGCCGCCTCCCGTTTCCCCTTCCGGTGCCTATTTAGAGCTTCACCCCCGGGGGGCAGGGGCCACGTGCCCGCAGGGCAGCTGGGGGGCAGGGGAGGGCAGAGCAGGGGTCGGGCAGTCCTTCCCGAGGCCACATGGGCAGCAAGTGGCCCCTCCCCCAGGGCCGGCTCTCGGTGGGCCAGGCAGCTGCTGGGCCTGCAGACGGACGTGACACAGGACACTTCTGGGCCCGGGTCACCAGGAAGTGGGGGTGCAGAAGCAGGGACGCAGCCCCCGCTCTGACAAGGTGACAGAGCCTGTCCTTCATGGGGGGCATGTTCACGGGGGCACGTTCATGGGGGGGCATGTTCATGGGGGGCACTTTCATGGGGGCACTTTCATGGGGGGCACCGTTATGGGGGCACCTTCATGGGGGGCACTGTTATGGGGGGCACTGTTATGGGGGGCACCTTCATGGGGGGCACGGATGGAGGCCGGGAGGGAACGACAGGTCGGTGCCCTCGTTCAGGGGTGCTCCCAGCCTGGCACAGAGGGTGGACCCTAGAAACGGGCAGTGACCCCGTCAGATTACGTTGCCCCCAGCCCCGGCCGGGTGGGCGGGACCGACACCCACCCCCACAACGCCAGACGGCCAGGCTCGGAATCTGTTCACTTTCTCTCCACTAGAAGCATCGGGGCGCTTAGTGGTTTGTTTAATGAGCGGCGTGTTATCTTCCACGACGGAGCAAAGGCAGCGTGTCCGGCCCGCGGTCCCTCGTCCCCGTAATTGAATCCAGCGCTGAGGGGCCGGGACGCTCAGGGCCCCGGGCGGTGGCGGGTGCATGAAGCCCAGGCGCTCGCCTGTCTCATTACGCTGGTATCTACGGAAACGGCTGCCCAGGAGCCCGTCATTCTCCCTGTTATCTGTTTGCCGTGGCCAGAGGGGCCGCGGGGAGCCCAGCTTGCTGACCTCCCGCACGCACATGGGGGCGTAATGGCAGGAACAGGGGGACCTGGGCCCCCCGCTCCCTGCCTGCTGAGGCGGGGGGGGGGGGCCCTGCAGGCTGAGAAAGGCCGGAGCACCCGCCCCTCTGCCCGCAGCTGCCAGGAGCCAGGTCTGGGCACCGAGCTGTGTGCACAGGGGTCTGGGGCATGCGGGGGAGGGGAGGAGGGACCCCCCCCATCGCACTGTGGTCTTCAGGACGCACCAGAACCTGCCTGCCTGGCACCCACGGGCCTGGGGGAGGGGGAGAAGAGGAACATAACTGTCCCCATGTCCCTCTGTGTGTGGACGTTTGCACCAAGCACACGGGATAGCCTTTGGGGGTGGAGGAGGCCTTCTGTTGAAGACCCCCAGTTGTTTTTTTAAGATTTATTTTATTGATTTTGACAGAGACAGGGACAGAGAGAAGGGGGAGGGCCCAGAGCCGTCTCCACAGTTGTGCGTCATCCGTTTTCCACTTGATTTCATTCCACACAGGTGGGTGGGGGCCATGCAGGGCGGGAGCCAGGCTGGGGGCCCCCCGCATGGGAAGCACACCCCAGTTCAGCATATGGGTCCTCACAGGCTGGGGCCGGGATTCGATCCTCCGTCTCCAGGGCTGCAAAGCGAGCGCTGAACCCGCTGAGCCGTCCTGGCTTCCTCATGAAGACCCCAGTTTAACTGAGGAAGACGTATAGTTTTTCCTGATGACAGACGTGATCTCTGAGGTCCCCTCAGCGGGCACAAGGGCTGGGCGCCCCTGTGACGGCTCTGCCTCCGGTGGGCATGCAGCCAGCTCCCCGGATGCACGTCCCAGCCTCCCCGCGGGCGCCTCAAGATGCTGGACGACTCCGGCCTCTCCAGCACAGTGGCCCTGGTTTGTGTCACCCTGACTGGGGACACCTGCTCCCCGCCAGGCATCCAGAAGGCACTGGGGACAGGGAGACGGGGAAAGGACAGGGGAGGTGACTCACTGAAAGGGCAGGGATGTGGGGCCTGGAGAGCCCTGGGGGCAGCCGGCAGGGCAGGAGGGGGTGGGCGTGGGGGGGGGCAGCGGCAGCGGGAGCGGAGGGGGGGCGGGGAGGGGGAGCACGGGCGTCGGGGGCACTGGGGGGGCACAGCGGCAGCGGGGGAGGCGGGGGCACAGGGCGGGGGCACCAAGCGCCGGGCCACAGGGAGGCTCTGGCTCATTGTTTCCGCCCCCGCCGGGGACAGCAGCCGCGTCCACGGGAGGGGGGTCCTGTCACGCCGCCAGGGCCCTGGGTCACACACCCGCTCCCCGGCGTTCTCAGTCTCCGTGGGGTTGGCGCCCCCGCGTGGCCACCGGCGGCATCCCATCCCTCCCGGTCTCTGTCTTAGGGGTCCTGGCAGGAGAGACAGGCCTCCGGGGAAGGGGGTCCCGCAGGCCGCCGGGCATCCCCGGAACCGTGAAGGGCCGGCTGTGGGGGGCTGTCTGGGCTCCTGGGGGGGCCCAGGTCTCTGGCATTGGGCTGATCGGTGGGGGAAACCCACAGGTCCCCACGTCCCAGGCCCAGGTCCGCAGACCATCCAAGGCGCCATCCCCGGCCCTGACGCCCAGAACTCCTCCCCGCCCACGCTTTCAGCTCTGGCTTCTGCGCTGTGGCCATGGGCTGACTGGGGCTGCCTCTGAGGGCCCCTGGTGCACACACACCACATGCACAATTCTCAGGGCCAACAACGCCCTTGGCTGTGTCACACACATGCATGCACACATGTGTATGCACATGCATACCCCACACACCTGCATGTGCATGCACATGCACATGTGTATGCACACACATGCACACGCATGTGCACGCACTCACACATGCACAAAGGAGAGGACTGAATGCCCAGCCCGGAGACACAGATCCTAGGGCTGGGTCTGCGAGGTCGGGCAGATGCGGTGAGGAGTGTGCACTCCAGCTCGTGCACCAGGCACCAATCTCTGGGTGCCTGCCCGCTGCCCCGGGGCTGCCCTCGGGTTCCATGCCTCCCACAGGCAGCAAGCCCCTTGCGAGGATTGGTGTGGCCGGGCCACCCTCGCTGCCCTCACCCGTCCCCACTCAGCACTCTGTCCCTGTCATCGCACCTGTAGCCTCAGCTTTCTCCCAGGGCAAAGCCAAGTTCAGAAGGTGGCAGGGGCCCCCTTGAGCCCCCACGGGGTTCCCCACTGTTGGGGCCACTGTGTGTTTCTGGGGGAAATGTCCAGCACTGTTCACTGAGGCAGCCATAAGCCCATGGTGCTGACTTGGGGGACCCAGGGGGCTGGCAGGCGGCACTTCCAGGGGCGCCCTAGGGCCAGGGAGGGGAGTGGATGCAGGGAGGTCCGTCCTCATCTGGGGACCAAGAGGACTGCTCCTCAGAGTGTGCCCCTCTCTACGTCACCCCGTGGGGCCTTGGCCAAGACCCCCGTGCCACGGATCGAGGGGCGGGGCCTGCCCCTCTGGGAAGGTGAGCACAGATATTGTCAGAGCAACAGGTCAGTGCAGCAGCCCACCCGCGTTAGAGCGCTGTTGTGCATCCACCAAGACGTCCTGGGAGCCTGCCTCTTACGGGCTGATGGAGACCTGAACTCTGGCCACCAAAGCTCGTAAGCCAATAAGAAGTAAGTGGTGTTTCCACTCATGTCCATGATGAGATTGAAGGAATAGGTAAGTAAATGGAAGAAAAGAGGAAGGGAGAGCTGAACAGATGTTTAGAGGGAGGGATGGATGGATGATGGATGGATGTTGGATGGATGGATGGATGGGGGATGGATGGATGATGGATGATGGATGGATGTTGGATGGATGGATGGATGGGTGATGGATGGATGGGGGATGGATGGATGATGGATGGATGGAAGATGGAGGATGGATGGAGGATGGATGAATAGATGCACAATGGATGAATAGATGGATGCTAGATGAAGAGATGGATCCTGCAGGAACAGGAAAACTGAGAAGATAGACTGCCTCTGGATTCAAAATGCCTCTAAATCTACCCACACTCCTGGCATTAGGCTCAGCTCCGGCTTCCTGTCTGTCCAAGACACGCTTGGGTGATCCTCTGGCAAACAGGCCTAGCAGGCCTCCAACGTGCTGAGACTCAAACCCTTCCCAGTGTCACACGTGTGAGTGTCCCCAGAACCCCCACCTCCGTGGTGGCCTTTACAGCACAGTGGGGATCCCTGTGGCTGTCCCAGCCCTCAGCTGAGACTCTGTACACCCGGTTAAGACCAAAGAGACAGACAGAGGGCTCTCAGCCACACGACAACCCCCCAGGAGCATGTAGGAGCTGCTGGTCCAGCTAGAGGCCCCTCCCACCAGGACCGCCTTCTCTCAGCCAGCAGGGCTCCCCCATCCTATTCTCACATGGGGGTCTTTGGAAGCCCCCTGAGTTCTGGACCAAGCCGTTCTCTAGTGTTTGGTTCTGTCCTGAGCAGGAAACAGGGTCCATAAATGCCATGTCTGGGCAGGTGGGCAGCAGAGTTCCCTCCCCCAGATCGGCATCCCTGACAACGCTGAGCCAAGTCCCCACCAGACCCCTCCCTCCGGTCCTCACCCAACTCAGAGCTGGAGGCCCATATGACCCTGGGCCCAGGGGAGATGCCAGGGGCTTCCGGGGAGGCTGCCCATCCTGCCCACAGCCCCACGCCCACCCGGGCTGCCCAGCACCTGGCAGAGGTGAGGGGTCTGGTCTCTGGGGCCCAGGACATGGGGAGGGGAGTGGCTGGCTCCTCTTGGCCCCGCCCTGGGTTTTATCCCTGCGCCCCCCTCCCCACCCCCTCCCAATCCATAACCCGTCGGTCCTGTTTGGAGGGAAAGGGTGGCCAGATGCTTGGGGAGCCCAGGGCTGGGGCGTTCGTGAGGAGCTGGAGTGTGCAGGGAGCATGGAGGCAGCAGGCCCGCGTGCGTGCCCATGTGACTGCGCGGGAGGCCTGTAGTGTGCACACGGGCCCAGAGGCGTGTCCAGAGCGCCCAGGCATGTGCTATGCAGGTTGGTCAGGTGCACACGTGTGCGTGCCCCCACCCGCTCTGTATGCACCCAGCGTCCCTGTTGGAGACCCCAGGCCGGCAGGGTGACCACCTGGCTGCCTACAACTCAGCACGTCTGCAGCTCATGGTCAGCCCTCGGGGCCGTGTCAGCCTCTCGGGAGGCCTGTGGGGACCTGCACGTTTTCTCCTGGTGGCTGTGCTAGCCCAGGAGGGACGCAGAGCCCACGTGCGTGAGGATCAGCCTTGGGGAGGGCCCCCTCAGGCACCCCTTGGCCGGGAGCAGGGGCTGTACCCCAGACGCCTCATGGCTGCTCTCACCTGGAAATCTCTGTGACCGTGAACCCCAGAGAAGCCGCCCGCCCTTCTGACTCAGTGAATTTACAGCGAAATGGAGAGATAAGTTGGCTTTGATTCTGGCTGTTTTATGAGCCTGTTTTGAGCCTCTCTGTAGTTCAAGGGGAGCAGACGGGTTTATGGCGGGGCTCCCTGTGTCTCCATCAGCTGCTGGCGGGGTGGTGGCCAGCCACCGTGATCCAGCCTGGGGTCCCCCGGAGGCCTGGGGACGGGCCCTGCCTCCCTCCCCCGGGAGGGTGTGGGCATGGGGGCGCTGGGTGAAGACCTGGCCCCCACTGGGGCCCCCGGACACCTCCCAGGCTGCAGGCCGGCCCCACACCTCCCCCCAGACTCAACGCCACGGGGCCTTGCGGCTTCAAAGGGGCCGGAGGAAGTCCATGGGCCCCACCCCTGCCGACCGGGGACATCAGAGGCCGCACCCCAGGGTGTCAGGTGTTGGGACAAGCACAGAGCCGCCTGGGACTCTATCCCCAGAGGGAGCGGCTGGCCAGGCCTAGCGGGAGGCCCCCCACGGGGACACTGGGCACCCCCACCACCACCCCCACACACACAGATTTGGGGAGCATGGCAGCTGAGATGAGTGACAACCAGCAGCCCCAAGACCACTCCCAGGCTTGATCGGAATTCTGGCCGGGGTGGGGGGCTCTCTGCAGCCCCAGGGGCGCTGGAAGCTTCCAGGGCAGGGGTCCCGTGGTCAGGGCGTCCCTGGGTGTGCGTCTGCAGGTCTTGCCGCCTCCACAGCCTGGGCAGGCTTGGCAGCTCTTTCATGGAAGGGGGTGACGAATTCCTAATTGGCATTGGGGGAGGGGCGGCACCTGACCTGGGCTTTCCCGGCGGGTGATTCCGCCCGAGGCCTGCCAGCCGCCCACTCCCGCCTCTCCCTGAGCAGCCCTACATCTGGACAGACAGATGCCCCAGGGACCCCCAGGGAGTCAGGGCTGGGCTGCCTGGGCCCCCATCACAGAAAGAACAAGGGGTCTCAGGGACCATGGGCGGCAGCCCTTTTCACAGCAGGGGAAACTGAGGCAGACACTGGCCCGGCTTTGCTGGGAGCCTCCTTACACCTCCCGTGGTGGCAGGGGTCAGGCGGGGTGGGACCGGGACCGGGAACCCAGGCTGGGCACCGTCATGATCCACACACTCCTTTCCACACATACTTTTTGCTTTTAAATATATATTTATTTATTTATTTTTATTTTTGACAGAGAGAGACAGAGACAGAGACAGAGACAGAGAGAGAACTGAACTGGGGGAGCTCCCAGTTCAGCATATGGTTCCGCACGGGCTGGGGCCGGTATTCGATCCTGGGTCCCCAGCGCTGCAAAGTGAGCGCTTAACCCACTGAGCCATCCCGGCTTCCCCACTTTTTGCTTTTATAAAGATTTATTTTATTGTTTTTGACAGAGACAGAGAGAGACAGAGGGAAGGGGGAGGGCCCAGAGCCGTCTCCACAGATGTACGTCATCAGTTGTCAACATGGTTTCGTTCCACACAGGTGGGTGGGGGCCGCACAGGATGGGAACTGGGCTGGGGGCCTCCTCAAGCCAGGGACCAAACCTGGGGGTGAGAACCGAACCAGGGGCCCCCCGCATGGGAAGCACACCCCAGTTCAGCCAGGGCCGGGATTCGATCCTCAGTGCCCAGAACTGCAAAGCGAGTGCTTAACCTGCTGAGCCCTCCCGGCTTCCCCTCCACACATATTGTTTAAGATTTAGTTTATTGTTTGAGAGAGACAGAGAGAAGGGTGAGGGCCCAGAGCCGTCTCCACAGTTGCACATCCTCAGTTGCGACTTAGTTTGGTTCCACACAGGTGGGTGGGGGCCTCCCGCCTGGGAGGAAAGACCCTTTGTCACCATCCGGGCGGTTACCAGTTGTGCCGCAGGTCAGCCTGTGGGTTTGCACACGTCGGGGGCTGGGATTCGATCCCCAGACCTCACGGTGACGAGGCAAGCACTTGGCCTGCTGAGCTCCCCCGGACTCCGCCCTTTTCCACATGCACCGTGTCTAAAGTCCGGCTGCGTCTCAGCACTGCCGGCGGCCGGGGGGCGGCCACAGCGCACCGCTACACTGCTGAGGCCGCCCCTCCGGGGGCTGGCACCTCGAGGAAACCATTTGCCGGTACCCGCAGAGCAGACAAGCACTTGGGGTCGCAGGGGAGGCCCTGCATTGTGGGAGGGTGGCCCCCCGCAGCGTGGTCCAGAGGCCGTGGGAGACCGTGGGCTCTGGGGCGGGCGTGGCTACCAGCACGTTCTGTCCTGCGTCTGCGCACCAGCGGGGCTCCGTGGGTCTGTCTAGCAGCGAGTTTTCGCCCTCTCAGGCCAGAGAGCCCGCTTTGCAGCACGGCTCCGGGCCCTTTCCGCTCAGAGGGATGACAAGAGCAGGGTGTCATTGCTGCTCATCCCCTCATCCGTCATGCACGGGTCACGCAAGCCTTCACATCCTGTCACGGCCACTGGGAGGTAGGCCCGTCCCTGTGCCCATTTTCCAGACAGGAAGACGGAGGCCGGGTGGGACCGCAACACCCCTGGGGGTCACAGAGCTGGTGAGCAGGGCTCAGGCGCAGGGAGCTGCGTGGCCGCAGAAAACGGGGTCACTGCCCTCCGGCATGAAGAGAGCTGGCAGCTGCCCACGCCTCGTGCCAGGCCTGGCAAGGCCTCACGTTCCAGAAAGAACCCGTCCTGGGGCTGCCGGCTCGGCGGCACGGAGCCCGGGCCGCTGCGTGTCCCAGCCTGTCCCTCTGCAGCAGAAGCTGCCTGCCCGCGGAGGCCCGGCTCCTTCCCCACCCAGGACATGGGGAGGTCAGCAGCCAGCGGGGCGGGGTCCAGGGCGCAGGAGGGGCTGTACCCCCAAGGCAGGGGCAGAGGCAGCAGCAGCCAGCGGGCCACCGAGGGAGCAAAGCTGGAAAGTTCTGGGAACGTGGGCGAGTCGCAGAGGCCGGCCTGTGCCAGGCAGAGGGCAGGGCGGAGCGTGCAGCCCCAGGGACGGGGGACAGGGGCCCCCCAGGGGGCCGGGGCTCGGACTCTGACAACTGACGGTGGAGGCAGGAGGACAGAGCGGCCGCCCCACAGCCGGACGGCCTCCCCGGCTCCGTTGGCCTCCATTGTCACGAGGGGGGAAGGGGTCTGAGCCTGCCGCTGTCGGGGGGCTTTCTGCAGCTGGAGGGAGGGTTCCCCAGGGGCCGAGCGTGACAGGCAGGCGTGGGGGCGGTGCCTTGGTTCTCACCGGTGAGTGTGGGCGGGGCTTACTCGATTCTGACCAATGGGGTGAGGCAGCAGCGATGACGTCGCCTCCCAGATCCGGTCACAAAAGGGCTGCCTGTCCTTCGTTCTTCGCGGTGGGTGTTGGGGTCAGGGGGGTCATCAGGCCAGACAGCTGGGTTCCTTAGGTGGGACCCCAGAGGAGAGAGGATAGTGTGCCCACAGCAGGGACGGGGGTGCAGGAGCCTGCTGGTGGCCTAGGCTGGGCACTGGGTGGTACGTCTCGGGGGGCTGGGGTCCCCGCGGGCCCAGGATGGTGGGGAGTGAGAACAGGGGCAGCAGGTGTGAGGGGGGCCGGCAGCCCACAGCTCCCCTGACGCGAACAGCCGCCCCTCCTTGCATGGGCTGCGCCCCACAGCCTGGTCCCCGACAGTCACCGATCCTGCCCACGCGGGCTGGTCTGGGCAGCTCTGTCCATCCAGGCTTGTCTCTGCCTGTCCCTGCAGGACGTGGGTCCACAGCTAGTGACCCCGTGAAGACAGAGGAGCCAGCTCAGGCCGGCCCGTCTGCAGCTCCACGTGGGTCCCGCAGGTCAGAACGGGCCACCTGCCCACTGGGTCGGCCTGGCCGCCTGGGAGCAGGTGGGGAAGGCTATCCAGCCAAGCGTCCAGGTTCCGACCCCCCAGGGCAGAGCCTGCCAGCTCCCCCTGCCCCCCAGCACCCAAGGGCCCTGGTCACAGCACCCTGGCCACAGCTGGGCTCTGACTGCCCACCAGGAGGGACTCCCATGTGGGGACCAGCCCCCAGCTGGCAGATGCCGGATGGGGTGCTGAGCGGCTTCCACCAGGAGTCCTCGTTCTAGAAAGTGCTGCTCGGAGGGGCTGGGGGGCGGTGGGTGTGTGTGTGTGCAGGTGCCACCCTGGAGACCCCAGCGGCCTGGTCTGGGTGCATGGCAGACTGTGGAGGGCAGGCCCGGCCGGGGCCGGGAGTGGGGAGTTCATGGCCACCTCTTGGAGCCCCCAGCCTGGGCAGCCGGCCCCGCCCCTGCACCTGTCTCTTTGTTTGCACAAATCCCTCCCCTAATAGGCTTAATCAACAGGCTTTGATGACTGTGCCAGGGGCCCCCATTCGGGCCTCCCTGGCCGCAGCGAACAAACACGCCATTGTCTGTGGCCCCACCGCTGGCAGGTCTGTTAATGGGTAAACCGAGGGGAGAAGGAGGGCGCCTGCCCGTGGCCCGGGAGGGGACCAGCCACGGGTGCCCTGCGCACACCCGCCCACCCCCACCCGGCCGCTCCCATCCTGCCCCGGGGCCCCTAGTGCGCACAGAGTACCCGGCTCGCCCCCATTCTGGAGCCAGCCTCCAGAGCTGCACGGCGAGGACAGAGGCCCCGGGGCACTCACTCCACTCAGCCCTGCCGTGGGGACAGGCCACCCGGTCACGCGTGGGAGGCAATGGAAAGGAACGCATGGGGCGGGTCCACCCCAGGGAAGCAGACTCACCCCCCAGCCTAGCAACGCCACCCCCAGGCCCAGACCCAGGAGGGCGGAAAACAGGGTCCCGGAGAGGTGCTTGCACACCCATGTGCACGGCATTGGTCACGACAGCCCAGAGCGGGAAACACCCCGTGTGGTTTGCTTTGGGGGTGATGGAACGTTCTGGAACTGGACAGAGGGGGTGGTGGGACAGTCTCTTGAAATGCACAAAATGCTGCTGAATGGTGCACTTCAGAAAAGCGAATCGTACGGATGCGACGCTCACCTCAATGTTAGAAACAGAAGTCCACTGAGACAGACGCGTGGGCAGTGGGCCCCGGCGTGGGGGACACCCCGCAAGGCACAGCCCCTGAGACGGGGCAGCCTGACTGTGACCTTGTGGCCTCCCCGAGCTGGCCCCCCGCCTCCTTGGAGCAGGGCCCCCCCTCAATTGGTAACTCAAGTGTTAGACGGCGCCCCGTGACCAGCTGTGGCCACTCTCACCTGGCCCTGCCCCTCTCGCCACTTCCCTCTGTTTCATCGTCACCGCATCACTCTCCCCACCCCGTATCCTCACCTTCTGAACCCTCAACCTGGACGGCCGTCCCCCCAAGGGCCATTGCCGGGGTCACAGCCTCACAGCCTCCCTCTGCCCCTCAGCCGCTGCCCTCGGCTCCTGGGCAAGAGCTGCCTCACGGTCAGCAGCCCCCCCGGCCCCCAGCTCCCCTCCTCCAACAGCCCACCCTGGCCGGGCCCCCGCCTCCCTCCTGACTCCTCAAATCCCCTGCACAGGACCTAAGTGCACGGACCTTTATTGGTTCACTAGTAGCCTTTAGTGTTTCTAACCGATTCAGATGTAGGGAAAATGGAGCCGAAATCACAGCACCCCAGACCCTCCTTCACCCGCACACGGCTCCCCCCAAGCTGGGGCCCCAGGCGGGCGTCTGCCTGAGCCTGCTTTCTGCCTGGCCCGGCTCTCCCGGACCTGCCGGCGACTCCGGCCACAGGGGTGTGGCCTAGATGTGTGTGTGTGTGTGTGTGTGTGTGTGGTTGTGCCCACCCTCATACCCAGAGTGACCCACTGGGAGACAGAGACCGGGCACTGAGGTCCTGAGCCGGGCTCCCTGTGCCCATCCTCCAGGGGGTGCCAGGCATTGGCAGCTCAGGGAGACACACACGCACCCCTCCGGCATGGGCACACCCACGGCCACACCCACAGGGACGCAGCCCTCTCGCCCAACCGCCTGCCAGAGGGGACACCACACAGACAAACGCCCAGGGGCATGTCCTCAGCCGCGGCCACCAGTGGCACGTCCAGATAGACACGCCCTCCAAAGCCCAGGCAGCCAGCGAGCCTGGGGTTCAGCCGCCGGGATGGGGGGGCCCACAGAGGGGCAGATGTGCTTGCCCCCCGGTGGGGCTCGCGAGGCTCGGGGTCCAGAACAGTGTCCCCCTCCCTCAGGCTCAGCTTGGGGACCCTGCCTCCGAGGCTTGGAAACCCCTTGTATGAGGACCCGTGGCCCCTGCACCCAACCGCCAGCTACCGAGGTTGGCTGCTCACTGTTCACAGCTGCCCCTCGGTAACTTGTTCTCAGCAAACAGGAGGCCCTGCCCGCTCCCAGGCCCGCCCGGCCAGGGAGGGAGCCCCAGAGGCGCCAAGGCCTGGGCCTCGGACTTCTCCAGGCAGAAGGAGACGCTGCCCAAAGAAGCAAAGAGCACCCGAGTGGACGAGGAAACGGCCAAGTCCACGCTGTCCTTTTCGTGGCTCCAAAGGAGAGCGGCCATCGAGAGAGAAAAGCAGGGAGGACGTACGCTGGTAGCATCGGGGGACGTGCAACGTGCAGCAACAACGGCACCGCGAAGAGAGGAACAAACTCCACCTGACTCCGGAGATGGTGAGGGGATAGGGTAGGCCGCCTGAAGACCTAGGACAACGACTCATTTCTAAAGAAAGATTTAAATAATAAGGCAACAGGGGAAAGAAACTAAAATAGTGGAAAATGGCCAGTTAATCTCCAAGAAGGCAGAAAGGGGGAGAAAACAAGTAACAGATGGAACCAATAGAAAAGAGCCGCGAACATATAATCACATTCAATGTAAACAACACGTCAGTGGAAAGAAAGGGGCCGTCAAATGAATACATGAAGCAAGAGCGGACTGCACGCTGTCTGTAAGTAACCCAATTTACATAGAAAGACATAAGTGGGTTTAAAGTAAAAGGATGAGGGAAAACATAAGCCAGACACACACCCGTCAAAGTGACGCTGGAGCAGCTCTCTTCATGTTGGATGAAGTAGAGTTCAGAACCAGAGATATCGCAAAGGACAGGAGGGGAATCGCAGAATGTTACAGGGACCGATTTCCTAAGACTAGAAGACAATCCTAACTCCTAACAACAGAGGCTCAGAACACAGGAAGCAAAAACCGACCCAACAAAATTCACTAGGCATTCATGATTTTCAGAGAAACTCTCAGCAAACTAAGACGAGAACATCCTTAACCTACTAAAAGACACCTTAAAAAAAAAAAAAGAATGTGAAATGGGGATTCTGCATTTTACTGGAAAGCCTAGCCAGTAATAGTAAGGCAAGAAAAAGAAAGAACTGACATGCAGATTGGAAAGGAAGAAAGAAAACTCTCTCTATTCGTGCTTACTGAATATTTACGTAGCACATCGTGCAAACAGCTGCAGAAAACTCCTAGATCTCAGTGTAAAATCCATACACACTAATTCTAGTTCTGCGTACTGGCATCATTAGAATTCTGAGTTTTCAAAGGCAGCTCTACTTAGCATAATACCCCCAAAATGAAATTCTGTGTATAAGTATATTTTTAAAGTGTGCAGGTTCTGTATGCTGACAACTATAAACCACGGATAAAAGAAGTCAAAGACCTCAATAAACAGGAAGATGTACTATGTTCATGGATTGGATGCTTCAGTATTCTCCCCCAAAGAGTCACGCATCCAATCATTTTTGCAGAGGTTTTTTTTTTTGTTTTGTTTTTTTGATAGATGTCAATAAGTTGATTCTAAAATTAATATGAAAATGCAGGGGACGCCGGGACAGCTCAGCAGGTTGAGTGCTTGCCTTGCAAGTGCGAGGTCCTGGAATCGAATCCTAGCCCGGCCCGGTCCTTGCAAACCCCACATGCTGCACTGAGGCTCCTCTGGTGATCGCTGGGATGGCGGTGAAGGTGCCCACCTCCCATGCGGAAACCCCAGGTCGGTTTCCGCCCTGCACAGCCCTACATCCACCTGTGTGGAATGAAACCATGTCACAACGAATGATGCACAACGATGGAGACGGCTCTGGGCCCTCCCCCTTCTCTCTGTCTCTCTTCTCAAAAAAAAGGAAGCTCAAAAAAAAAGGAAAGGAAATGCAAATAAACTAGAATAGTTCAAACAATTTAGAAGAATATGGTTGGCTCACAATCCTTGATTTTGATTTGTTTGACTGTGTATCTGCTATTGACCACCTGATTTTACTGAACACTACAGGATTCACGACAGTGTTACTACGGAGGGACAGGGTCATCCATCAGTGGGACAGCACAGAGAGACCAAAACAAATCCCCCTTCACTGAATGCAAAGGCCATTCGATGAAGAAAGGATGTTCTTTAGAACAAAGGGTCCTGGGCCCACGGGACAGCCATGTGCCCATAATGACCTTGGCTCACAGACCTCACACCTCATACAAAGAGTGGCTCAAAATAAAAGCATGGGCCTTATGTAAACTATGAAGCTATACAGCATGTCTAGAAAACACGGGAGAAAAGCTATGGGACGTTCGTGTCACACCTCAGCACTGATGACATTTGGGCCCGGGTCATGCTGGGTCATGGGGTTCGTCGTGTGTACTGTGGGACACATGGCAATAGTGCCCTGCAACTGTGACCACCACAGGTGTCTCCAGACTCTGTCACGTACATTCCTGGGGACCGGTGACCCTTCATTGACACACTCTGGGTTAGGCGGAGTCCTTTGGTGCCCAGATAGGCACCAAGACAGGACCCACTCAAGGAAAAAAAGACTCAGTACCCTGGGCTTTGTTCAATGTGAAATGGCCGCACTAGGGGAAGCCAGGATGGCTCAGTGGGTTAAACGCTCACTTTGCAGCCCCGGGGACCGAGGATCGAATCCCGGCCCCGGCCCGTGTGGACCCATGTGCTGAACTGGGGTGTGTCCCCAGTTCAGTTCTCACCGGGGTGAAGACCCCGGCCCAGTTCGTGCCCTGTGCAGCCCCGCCCACCTGTGGAGTGAAACTATGTGGAAAAACCAATGATGTGCAACTATGGAGACTGTTCTGGGCCCTCCCCCTTCTCTCTGTCTCTGACTGTGTCTCTCTCTCTGTGTCAAAAACAATAAAAATAAATCTTTAAAATGGCCACTCTGACGTCCCACCACGGACTAGAAGAACACATTTGCAAATCACATTGTGGCCACAGAACTTGTGCCCAGAGTGTATGCAGAGAACATTCGAGCTCCACAGTAAGGAAACAAATAACCCGACTTCAAAATCAGCAGTGATGGTGGGAAGATGGGGGAACGTCGTGCGTGGGAAGCTGCCCAGCGCCATCGTCGTTAGGGAAATGCAAATGAAAGCCACAGCGAGGAGCCTACAACAAAGACCAAACGGCGGAACGCAAACAAAAGCACACAGCCCGTGTGGGCAGGGTGTGCAGGAGTGCAGGGGTGGGGCGTGGAGCCCTGTGCACACACAGTGTGTGCATGCGACAGCTGGCCTGGGCTCGTCAGCGTGGCCAATGACCACAAGCCCAAGCCCAAGCCTGCTCTGTGTGTGTCCGTGCGCAGGTGTGTGGTGAGTGTGGCGTGTGTGTGTGTGCAGGGAGGGCTCTGGCTCTGTTCTCTTCTGAGCAAAGGCCCTGAGACTGAGGGGCAGGCGGGGTGCAGGTGAAGTGAGGCGGAAAGAGAGAGCTGGAATTCACGCCCGGGGCCGCCGCACCCACAACAGGTCCGGCCTGAACAGCACTGCCCGATGCCCGGCGTGGGATGGGGGTGCCCTCCCCCCAGGATCCCGCTTCACGTCTGAGCCATCGGTCGGAAGGTCCCACATCCTACAGGGCTCCCAGCCCCTGCCTCCAGGGAGCCCTCCGCGCCCACAGGCTCTGGCCACCCCCTTAACTGAGTTTTTACCCCCATGCTGGGTCACCTCCCAGCAGCCCCTAAGGGCTTCGGAGAGGTGGGGACTCCAGGAATCCAAGAGGAGGGGTCCCTGAGACCCCCGCCCACCACCTCCCTTCCGCGTCCCCACAGCCTGGCTGCGGTGGGGTCCTCACGGTGCCTTGGCCCCCAGCCCCATGCCGGCCGCGCCTCCTCACTGCCTTGCCTCAGGCTAAAGGTCTGGTCTCTCTGTCCGTATTGGTAAAGCGGGGACATTTGTTCATTTTCATGGCCTGGCTGCATTCTGGGTACAAACGGGGCCTCCCTGAGCACCCAGGTCCTCGTCCACCCCCCACGTGACAACGGCAGCTTGAGGGGCTGGAGAGGAGAAACTGAGCTGCCCAGCACACGAGGGGTCCCCGCGTCCCTCCAACACGCACACTCACCCTGGTTCCCCAGCCGGAGGGCGAGGCCGGCGTCTCCCCACCAGCTCTGCTCACAAGGGCCCTGGGGCCCGGTGGGGCAGCCCCAGAGGCTTCCTGGGGGGCAGCCAGCGTCTGGGGGCGAGGGTGCCGCTGAGGTCACCGCAAGGTCGTGTTGGCACAACGGCAGCAGGGCTGGGGGCTGTGTGAGTGGAGGTTCATCCCCCTGCGGCTGGAGAAGTGGGTGTCAGGATCCCTGAGCCCAGCCCACTTGGCTGAGCTGCAGGAAGCCCACAGCACAGCCATGAACTCCATGCTGGACCCCTGGCTGCCCGAGGCTCAGCCCCGAACCTCAGCCCCGAACCTAAGCCCTAACTAAATCTTAGCCCCGAATCTCAGCCCCAAGGCTCAGCCCTGAGGCTCAGCCCCGAATCCCAGCCCCGAAGCTCAGCCCTGAAGCTCAGCCCCGAATCTCAGCCCCGAATCCCAGCCCCGAAGCTCAGCCCCGAATCTCAGCCCCGAGGCTCAGCCCCAGGCTCAGTCTCCACACCAGTAAAATGGGCTCCAGGCACCAGGATGGGCTGGGCAGGGGCAGGTAGGACGGTGACAACACAGCCTGGTAGGGTGGACAGGGTTGGAGAGGTCAGGGTGCATGCTCCCCACACTAGCGCGCGCGCGCACACACACACACACACACATCCGTGCAGCTCAGCGGCCCACTGGTCCACATGCTCACACCATCCGAGGGGCCGCCCCACGCCCACCCTGCTGCTGAGCCCTCGTGCCGAGCCCCTGTGCCCACCAGGAGGTGCCCCCTGCCAGCTGGCCACCACTCCCCTCCCACAGAACCCAGACTAGCCGGGGATAGAGGGACCCCAGGACCCCAGCCCTGCCCTGGGCCCGGCAGGGGGAGCCGGCAGCACAGAGCTCTGCAGGGGGTTGGGGGGGAGTAAGGGGGTCCTGGGCCCCCCAAGGCTTTGCCAGGTGGGTGAGCCTAGGGTGCGGGAGCCAGGCTCTACCTGGCCTCTTTCTGTGCCAAAGCAGAGACAAATATGTGGGCGCAGCACTGGCCCCGCCCGCATTTCAGGCCCCCAGGGCTGGTTCCCGTGCCCACTGGGCTTCCTTGCAGGTTTGCATGCTTATCGGCTCTGGCAGTGGCCAGCGCTGGGGGCCTGCCTGGGCAGAGCCCGGGGCTTGTAGGCAGTGGGGGGCAGGGAGCCCCAGGGGCAATCGGCTCCCCCTCCCCAATACCAGGGTGGGCACCTGCGTGGGGGCGGCCCACCCCCATGGGGCCCGGCCTGGACCCCACGCAGCACCCTGTGGAGCAAGCAGGGGTCTGATGCCAGCTTCCCCTTGACAGCGGCTCCAACACCCCACCAAGGGGACAGCCGCCCCCTTCTGGGTGGTCACAGGATGTCACAGGGACCCTCCCCTGGCCTGGATGCCTCCCCCCACCCCAAGGTGAATGCAGCAGGTATAGCAGGCGTTAGAGGCGCCCCGGCCCCAGGGCCCGAGCGGCAAACCCTCTCCCGGGCCGCCTTGCTGTGTGACCTTTGATCCTGTGTCCACCGTGAAGCGCGATGGGTCACAGACTGTGGGCACGGGGGGACCAGACGCAAGTCCACCCCATCTGCACGACGTCCTGGGGACATAGCTCCCCCGGAGACACACAGCATGGGCGGTGCCCAGAGCCAGGGGCGCAAGGCCGGCTGGGGGACAGGGCCTCCACGTTGACACTAGTGTGATGGCGGGCCCTGCTGGGCACAAAGGCGGACGCTGAGCAGCTCGGGCTGAGGACCTACGGAGCCCGTTCTCCTGTGCTTAGAACAGACGTGGGCGCCCAGACCCCGGGCACAAGGACATGGCTTCCCGGTTCAGCCTGGCGTGACACTGCCCCCCATGTCTGGACGCGGGTGCTGTGTTTTCACTGTGCCCCTGGCCGGGGCACCCGGGCGAGAGCGAGAGCCGGCAGCAGGCTGACTTGTCTCCCCTGGTGCTCAGCGGCCCGACGGTCCATCAGTGGCTGGACTGCACGGCTGACCCATGGGTGCCACGTGTGGGCTGGACCTCGTGTTCACCACTAGAGCGTGGGCCCCACAGGGACTGGGCCCCCAGCAGGCTGAGTGACGTGCTCGGGGTGCCTGCCCGTCCCCAACGGGGACAGGGACGGGGAAAGGTTTCAGAACCGCTGCGTGTTTGGGGCTTTTTGTTAAGACGGGAAGGCTGCAGCGTGGGCCTCCCTGGTGGCCGGGCACGTGCTACCCGCTCTCTGGCCACGCCACTGCTTTGACCCAACCCAAAGGGGCGCTGTCAGCACCGGAGACAGTAGGGGATCCCCATCTGCCCCGCCCCCACCCCTGCAATCAAAGTGGTGGGCACCACACGGCTTCAAAGCGAATGGGCCCCAGGTCAAAGGTCGAGCTGAGACCTCTCGAGGGGTGGGGTGGGGGTGGGCTGGCCTCATTCCCCTGCAGGTGCCCCAGGTAGCACACATGGGCTGGGCCATTGGCACCGTGGCTGGGGACCCGGTACCAGGTGCCAGACAGTGCCCGACACCTATAGCTCCATCATCACCCCCATTTGCATGTTGGGCATCTTGCCCAAGGCCACCCACGAGGTGGCAGGCGGTGGAGGTCTGACCCCAGGCAGCCCAGACCCGGGGACAGAGCATGGTGGCCTGTGAGCTCGAGCCACCTGGGCCCAGCTCTGCACCCGGCGCTTGTACCAGTGCCCGGGTTGCTCAGCAGCCCTGAGACCCCCGCCCCACACTTCCGGGCTGCAGCTCGGCCTTGCCCGGACCACCCAGCCGCCCGCCCAGGGATACGCGGCCACAGGGGCCAGGCCCGGAGGGTCCAGAGTCTGGGCCTGGCTCTTGCCTGGGAAATGGGGGGCCCGAGGGGTCGGGAGAGGGCCCCCCACCACCACTGTGCATAGCCCCTTCTCTAAAACGGGTTTCCCAACAACAGGTGAGCCCCGGGCTGCATGGGGACCCCTGCCTGGGACCCGGTCCCTCAAGGGCTGCCTTGTCCAGATCTCGGCCAAGATGGAAACTTCCAGGCTCTGGGGGGTGGGGCGGGGCTAGACCATCTTTATTGTTCCAGGTAAAGGAGTCCTTGTACAAAAATAAGTCTTCATATTGCCAGGGTCCCTGGGCAGGGCCGGTGTCGGTAGAAAAAGTAGATACTGTGCCATCCAGAGCTTCTCCCTGTTCAGGGAAACGAGCGTGCGGAGTGTTGGTGCCCCCGGGAGAGCCTCGGGGCTGGGCGCTCGTCGGGCCTGGGACCCGTTTCCACACTGGCACGTAGGGAGGCTGGCGCGGCCGCGTGGGCGGGGTCCCGGCTCCGTGGAGGCTCCAGCCGGCTGCCCTGCCGGCTCCACGGTGGTGAGCGCGCTCGCCCCTCAGCTTCCCGGGCTGGGAGACAAAGGCAGACAGCAACGCGCGTTAGTGCGGGGCGCGGCCCGGGCCCCCCCGGCTCCCCCAAGCGAAGGCGGCGGTTTCGTTGGTGTGGCTGATTTCTGCAGCGTGAGGACGTGGGTGCCCAGGCTTCGGTCTGTGGCGCGAACCAGGGCGGGGAGCTGGGGTGGGGGTGGCGCTCGGAGCAGAGGGTGAGTCACAGGGCTCCGCACCCGTCCACTCATTTCTGCCCTCCGGGCCCGGCTGCGCTATTTGCAATGCAAAGTCAGCTCGCCTCCCAGCGCCCTAATCGGCCCCAGGATCCGCTTGCATTCGGGGCCTCACCCGCCCGAGCCCCCGCCTCTCCCCGGGCTCCGCACGTCCCCTCCCTCCGGTCTCAGCGGCGGAGCTGCAAGAGGAAGTTTTGCAATCCCGGACAAACAAACGCTGGTCTTGCACGGGCTTGACAAAGTTTGGGGAAAATGAAGAGTGAGCAAAATCGAAGCCATCCCCGGGCCTGGCGCGAGGCTCGGGGCCTGTCCACGCCACCGCGCCCGGCCAGCCCCACCTCCGACCCTCCCGCTCCCGCGGGCCGGCGGTTACCTCTCGGGGGGCCTGGGCGCTCAGGAGCCCCCCAACCAGCTGGGGAAGTCGAACAGCTCCGGACTCAGCGCTCCCTCACAGCCGCTGTCGTCCAACGAGTAGGCGGAGCGCGGGGAGCCGGGTTCGGAGCTGCCCCCGCGGCCGGGGGACGAGGATGCGCAGGAGGGCGAGGCAGCGGCCGCAGGGGTCCCGGGCGGCCCTCGGGGCGCCAGCAGCCCCCCGGCCAGCGCGGCGCGCACGGCATCGTGCTCGGCCAGCAGGCGCTGCAGCGCGCGGATGTACTCCACCGCCGAGCGCAGCGTCTCCACCTTGCTCAGCTTCTTGCTGGCGCCTCCGTGCGGCACGTGCTGCCGAAGCGCCTGGAACCCCAAGTTCACCAGCTTCACGCGGTTGCGCTCGCGCTCGTTGCGCCGCGCCACGGCGGCCGCACCACCCCCAGTCTCTTCGGCGCACGGCCGCCGCCGCCGGCTGCAGCGCAATAGCTCTGGGGACGCGGGTCTCCGTCGAGGGGTGCAGCCGCCCGAGACGCCAGGCGCGGGCCGGGGCAGGGCGGCGTTGTCCATCGCACCCGCATCCACTCGCCCAGAGCCGCCTCCGAGTCCCCGCGCACGGCGGGAAGGTGCAGGCAGAGGCGGTGGGACAACCACCACGCCCCAAGGGGGGCCTGTGGCGCTGTGCACCCAGCGACTCCACAGGGCACGCGCCCCAAGTCGTCTGGAGCTCAGGGACAGCGAAGCACAAGAGGCCCAGAGATGGCGGCCTGTGCGCGCCGGGGAGCGTGGGGCGCTCGTGTCCCGCGCGTGCGGCCGGCGCTCCCCGGGTCCTCCCGACGTGGCGCCGGCGGCTGGTTCTTAAGTGTAGAGATAACCCTCCTCCACGCGGCCGCCGCCTCCTTTCTCACGCCCTCCTGCCCTGGCCTCGCCCTCCCCCTGGCACACAACCTGCCAGGAGGGCGCCCCCCACCCCGTCCCCAAAGCGCAGGCCACAGGTCCCCGGTGCACCCAGTCCGCAGGTGCTCAGTGCGCGCCCCAGGATGCTGTCCTCGGGTCCCGCGTGTGCGCCGCCCACCTCTGGGCGCTGTCAGCAGGTGCCCGGTGCAACCCCCGCCGCCAGAGCTCAGTCCGCAGGTCTGTGACCTTCCGGTACCCCAACCCCGCGTGCAGCCCTTTGGTCCCCGGAGCTGCCAGACGTCCGCACGCACCGCGCGCTCGGTGGAGCCGCGGAGGGCGTGGCCACGGGGACAGCACAGCTGTCCAGGAGGCGGCGCGTTAGACACCCCCCAGGGGCCGCACGCGCCGAGCTGCCCACACCTGCGCCCCGCCCCCCGCGGCCGAGGGGCGGAGGCTGGGGTTCCAGCCAATCGCGGGCCGTCGGTTCGGCCAATCGCGGCAGAGGCGCGGCCTCACCCTCCCTGTCCCCCGGGGGAGGAAGCGCGCACGCCCGGCGCGTGGCGCCTCCCGGGAGCGTCCCTAACAAAGCTGGGCTCCCGCTGGACCCCCAGGCCCCCTGTCCCCGCGACCGGGGTGTGGAGCGGGGCGCACACCCCCCCAAGCACACCTGCTTCCCGGCCCGCTGCCCATCTGGGATTCCTCCACCCAGAATGAGAGAGGGCGACGCAGCCCTCCGGGCAGGGCGGAGCTTAAGGAGTCCAGACAGGGCGCTCTGGGGTGTGGGGTTCGGGTTGCTGGAGCGCCTTCCCCCTAACCGCCAACACACACCCTCTGCCTGTGGTTTCCGTGCGCCCTGGGCCTTGGGGAGCTGAAAGCGGAGGGCCTACAGGTTTGCACCGGCCTCTGGGGACCCGGGCCGCCGCCCGCCATCCCTCCCCCAAATTGTCCTGCCTTCCCTCTGCGCGCTGCCACTCACCCGTGGGTGGTGCCTGCTCCCTCATAGCCCTGGCTCCTTCTTCCTAAGGGCCACTCCTCTTGGCCTTGACCACCCACACCTGGCGGGGACCCCCGTCTCCCACCCGCCCCGAGTGTGTGTGTGTGTGTGTGTGTGGTGGGGGGTATCCAGATTGGGTGGAGCAAAATGTCCTTATTCACAGAAAACATGATCAGCGACAGAGAAAATGTGACCAAATCTACAAAAACGCTGAAGTGCATTTAGGAAAGTTGCAGGGTACAAGATCAGTGCAGAAAGTCAACTGCACTTCTGTAGATGAGCAAAGAACAATTGGAAAACGAACTTTAAAAGACCACGGATGGGGTCTGACGAGGAAGTTCGTGAACTTGGTCTAGAAAAAGTGTCACATCCCTCATTGCTGGATATCGCTACGGTCACCTGCGAAGTCCTCCCCTTGGGAAGCTGTGCGGTGACGCCAGTGCCTAGTGCACCCCTCAGAGCAATTTTGGAAATTTTTCTGGAACGGCCATCAGAGCCGTCATCGTATTAGTGTCACCCTCGATGTCCTGAATGTCATCAAGATGTCTTCCTTTCAATCTTTCCTTTATCTTCAGGTAAAGAAAAAAGTCACTGGGGGCCAGATCAGGTGGGTAGGGGAAGGTGTTCCGATACAGTTATGTGTTTACTGGCTAAAAACTCCCTCACAGATGGTGCTGTGTGAGCTGGTGCATGGTCGTGATGCAAGAGCCATGAGGTGTTGGCGAAACGTTCAGGTCGTTTTCATCTAACGTGTTCACGCAGCCTTTTCAGCACTTGCAACAGTCAGCTTGGTTGACTGTCCAGTTGGTACTGATTCATAATGAACGATCCCTCTGCTAACAACACAGGTTAGCAGCATTGTTTTCACTCTTGATTTGGACGGATGGAACTTTGTTGGTCGTGGAGAATGGGCTGATTTCCACTGTGCACGTGGCCACTTCGTTTCAGCGTCGCATCAGTACACCCAGGCTTCACCCCCCGTGGTAACACGGGCCCTAAGCATCGTCTTGCCTCTCCAACAGGTCTTGGCAAACGTGGACTCTCCTTTGCTCTTGTTCGTGGGCGAGCGCCTTCGGGACCCTCTCTGCACACGCCTTTCTCGTGCCCAGATGTTCAGTGAAGACTCCCCTGTTTCTCCGTCCATGTAGACTTGGTCTGCTAGGCTCAGTCCGCCGACGATTTTGATGCGCAATTCGATGAATTCTGCAATGTTTTCGTCAGTTCCGCTGGTTATTGGCTGCCCTGACCTCCCCTCATCAGTGACGCTGTCTCTTCCCTCAGAAAACATTGAATCCGTGTGCACGTGCTGTTTTCTTGACGGCGTTGTCCCCGTGAACTTGGACTAACACGTCCCTGATTTCACTTCCACTTTTGCCAAGTTGAACAGGAGATGTATTATTTGCCGTTGCTCCCTGCATGGAAGGGGCCTGAGGGCCAGGCTCGGCTCCGATGGGGGGGAGAGGGTCCTCTCTCAGGCCTCCCTCTGGGTGAAGGGAGAGGCTGCCGCCTCCTAGGCACGTAGTCTCCCCGGGAAGGTGCTCAGTGCCCACTCCCAGCGGCAGCTGCCCAGGGAAACGGAGGTGGTGGGCAGCGAACCGGCCAGTGAGCACGCGAAGAGCTGAGGCGTCCACACGGTGTGGGAACCATGGCTGACGGACCAGGCAGGCAGGCAGGTGGCATCAGTGAGCAGTTCATGGAGTTGGGGGGCAAACTCGGGCAGGGACCCAGAGGTCATGACCCAGGGAGGGGATGGTCAGAGCCCCCCCCCCACAAAGTGCCTACTCCCCTCATGTGCGCTGCTGAGGCATCAAAAATCACATGTTACCCTTCTCAAAGCTAACGTTGTCACAGAGCCTTGCCCACGGCCCCCCGTAAGGCCACGCTTTGGTCACGACGCTCCGGTCAGACCCTGCCTCCCAAATTCCTCCCCGGATCATGGCCCAGAGGCCCAGCCGCTGCTTGAATGCTCCTGAGACGGGGAGCTCACCCCCTGCCCAGTGCCCTCTCCTAATCACCCACCTCCCAGCGTGTCCTCTGCAGCCACAGGTCTCAGACATCCTCAGGTGGCCAGGGCAGGGCTGGCAGCAGGGGGCGGGAGCCAGCCTCATGGCCCCTCCACTTCCTGGGGTGTGTTGACAGACAGCCTGTCTCCTGGGCGGGCAGCTGCGGTCTGAGGCCCCCGCCCAGCTAGGGAACCACAATGGGGGGGAGGGGGGGAGAGGAGAGGAGAGGAGAGGCCACCATGAGACCTTGGAGTCGCATCAGCGTGGCCAAATGCCAAATGCTGGTCACCAGCTTCTTTGTCCTGGTAACGAGGCAGGTTGGGTGAGGAGGGTTTGGGGGTGGGCGGGGGAAGAAGCATGCAGCTGTCTCCCTGGTCCCCCCCACACACAACAGCCTTGCTGTCCCCAATCCACCCCCGGGGACATGCACCTGGACCTCCCTCTGGAATGACTATTCAGGCAGGATGTCCCCGTGGGAAGTGTCCCCCCGGCCCCACCGGGTGGCACAGGCCCTAAAGGCGGCCTAAGTGGGGGGCTGGTGAACTGGGGTGGGACAGGGGCTGGGGGGCTGGAGGGGGCTCTCACGGGCATGTGGGAGGGGCAGCGGGGGGCCAGCCGGGCCCCCACGTCCGGCTCTGCCCACCCCCAGATGCTGGGCCTCTCAGTGGCCACCACGGCGGCTCTCACCTGCTTCGGGGCCCACTTTGCTGTTGTGGGCCATGCGGCCCTGGAGGGCTCCGCCTACGAGGCCCTGCACCGCTGGGGTAAGTGGGACTCCGGGTAGCTGCTGTCGGGGAGGCGGCCTTGCAGGGAGCCCCGGGCTGGGGTGAGTGAGGTCCCCCAGTGGAGCGGATGGGGGCCGACAGTGGGGTCTGGGGCAGAGAGAGCCACCCAGGGTCCCCCCGCAATGGACGGAGGTTGGGGTCCAGGTGACAGCTGGTGCTCCTGCTGGAGTCTGCTGCCCCACCGTGTTGGGTGGCCCCTGTCCGCTGTGTCCTGGGGGGACCCGGGGGCTCCCGCAGGGAGGGGCTTAGCCCCCAATGAGGCCTTGAGCAGCTCAGGGGACCAGTGCTGTCCTCCCGGGGCTGAGACTTCGGCCGGAGCACAGAGGCCAAGGAGGGTGGATGTGGGGGAAACTGAGGCCCACCAAGTCCAGTGGCAGCCCCGGCCTCTGCTTTTTAAGCTCCGTGACCCCAGCCTCCCTAGAGCCGGAAGCTGGGTCTGGACTGATAAGATTCCGTCCCTGCTTGGCCTCCTGTTACTGGGGCCTGTGGGGGTGGTGGCGGCAAAGATAGCCCAGCAGGAGGGCCCCCAGGGGCAGGGAGCAGGGGAGAGGGGAGGGGTCCCTCTCAGCCATGGAGGTTCGGGGGGACACATCCTGGCACAATGGGGAGGCGGGTTCTACTCAGAGCTCCCCGCATCTAAGGTGGATTTCAGACCCAGGCTCTGTGCACGGGGAGCCCTGCCCTGGGCACACCTAACCCTCCTCTCTCTCCCCACCCAGCCTTCTATGCAGGGGTCAGCCTGGCAGGGCTCCTGACCCTGGGGGCTGTGCTGAGCGCCGCAGCCACTGTGAGGGAGGCCGGAGGCCTCATGGCCTTGGTGAGTCCTCCTGGATGTGGGCTCCCTGCCCACCCCCACGCCCGGGAGGAAAGCAATGGTTGGCAGCTGCTGTAAGCCCAGGACAGCCGGGACCCATCCACCCAGACCAGCCAGGACCCCGCCCCCAGGACAGCCAGGACCCCTCCCCCAGACCAGCCTGGACCCCGCCCACCCAGACCAGCTAGGACCCCGCCCCCAGGACAGCCAGGACCCCTCCCCCAGACCAGCCGGGACTCCTCCCCCAGTCCAGCCGGGACTCCTCCCCTAGACCAGACGGGACCCTCCCCCAGACCATCCAGGACCCCACCCACCAAGACCATCTGGGACTCCCCCCCCAGACCAGCCGGGACCCCTCCCTCAGACCAGCCTGGACCCCTCCACCTGGGCTCCATTTCACCCTGTCATCCACGGAGCCGTGAAAGGCGGAGCCCGAAGGCCCGGGAGGGTCCGGCCTATTACACTGGGGGCCCTGGGAACGTGCGTTCAGGTGAACCTCGTTTCCTGCTATGTAGACTCCAGGGGTGGCGGTTGTGGGGGGCCCTGCCAGCCGACCCCTGTAGGGCTGGGTCCCTGCATTGTCCCTGGGGCTCCTCCTGAGGCCCACACAGCCCTTTGCAGCTCCTGGAGGGGTCCCCTGGCCCCCAAGGCCCCACAGGCCCCTGGATCTCACCCCACAGCCATGGCCTCTTGTCCTCCTACCTGGTCCTCCATGTGGGCCCACCTGGGTCCCCACCGGGCAGGCCCAGCTGCCCTGCTCGGCCCTCTGTCCCCACACACCCCACCCCTGGAGGGTTGTGCTGGGGGCTGTGCCTCCCGGGTGGCCTCTGAGTCCCCCAAGGGCAGCCTCTGGGTCCCTGGATTCCTCGGGGTTCTCGGCCCAGCCTGTGTCAGCACGTTTGTTGGGTGACTCCTGTGGTACAGGCATCTCGATAAGCGGGGACAGAGTCACCTGCTGGAGCTGTGGCCCCAGGCTCGGCGGGCACACGGGGGGGACCAGGCCGCTCCCAACTCCAGCCCGTGTCGTGGGGCTGAGGCCGAGAGCCGCTGGGGCAGGTGGCGGAGGGAGGGAAGCCCCAGTGGGAGCTGCAGCGTCGGGCACCAGGGGGCGCTGTGGCGTCAGCTTAAGGCCACCAAGACCACGGCCTGCAGGCCAGACCCTAAGGGGACGGTCCCCAAAGTCTCTGACTTGGCCTCTCAGGCACTGAGGTTGTCCCCCAACTCCCCCCCCACCCCGACTCCCACCCAGCCTTGCACCCTGACCTGCAGGCAGGGGCTCAGGGCGCACTCGGGAGGCCAGGAAGGCTGTTACATGCGACGGGCTGGGGGAACCCCCCCTGCTGCACCCCAGTCTCTGCCCTGGGCCCCCGCAGGGCGCTGGGGGCCTGGCTCTCAGGTCCCTGCCCGCTGGGCCTCGTGCACGCGTGTGCATGTCGTAGCTGGCATGTCTGCATGTGTGTCCACGTGTGAGCGCACATGAAGGGGCAGATCCTTCCTCAACGTTCCTGCCCCCCACCTCCTCCAGCCTCTCCCCAGACCGGCCTCTCGCACCGGAAGTGAACACTCTGTCCCGGCCCAGAGCACAGCCCGGGCAGCGGTGGCCAAAGGACACCACTGGGGTTTACGTGCGTGTGTTTACTGAGGAGGAGTGAGCAGAGCCCTCGGTGGGGCCTGGCTGCACCTGGCAGCCTGAGCCTGTACCCAGGCCTTGGGGGTCGCTGGGCTGTCCCCGCCCGCGTCCCCAGCCAGCGGGAGGAGCCGGCCGGGTGCTCTTTCTGAAGGATGACCTGGTTCTCGGAAAATGCTGGCCCTGGAGCTGCCTGGGAGGCAGCCGTGAACGATGGCTTCCAGATGGGGAAGGTGGCCTTCAGCCAGCCAGGGAGGAGGAGGAGGAGGGGCACCTCTGAGGCCGTCCTGAGACTGAGGCCCGCAAACACCCCGGCAGGCAGGAGGGATGTGGGGAGAAGGCCGGGGGGCTGCTGCGTAGGGGCAGAGCGGGGACCCCTGCACTAGCACTGACTGGAGTTTGGGGCTGGCGGGGGCCCCTCTCCCCAGCGTGGACCATGTCTTGGTCCCTGCCCTGTCCGGCCACCGTCTGTGTGTCTTATCCGAGCCCATGGGCATCTTTTTATCCCGTCGGACATCGGCTCCCCTGGGTGTCACCCCGAGTGAGTCCCAGGTGGGAGATCCCAGAGGCTGGCAGACCGTCCCAGCCACACACACCCATGTGGGCAGGGAGCCGTCAGCACGTGGGCAGAGAGGGACAGACAGTGCGTCAGGCCTTCCGACACCCTGGTTGTGTGGCCCGTGGCCAGAGGGACGGGTCGGAACCAGCACACAGGCCAGATTCTAAGCCTGCGGGGATGCTGAGATGCCAGCCCAGGGCCTTGGGGCTTGTGTGCACTTTCCAGGGCACAGCGCAAGGGGACATCAAGCGAGGGAACGCAGGGCACTGTGGGGGTGTTGGGGTCAGGACGCTGTTGGGGTCAGGACACTGTTCTGCAGGGAACGGCCATGTTCTCTGATGCTGGGGTGCGGGCGGTGCTAAGGGCGAGGGAACAAAGCCCGGCTCCGGGGGCCGAGGGCTGCAGCTCCAGGGGGCTGTAACAGGGTGTGACCTGTGGGGGTATCTCACAAACAAAGCTGGGACAGCCAGCCGCCCCTGCTGGGAGCCTCCGTGAGGCCCGCCCTGTGCGAGGCGCCCTGTGCAAGGGCAGCCGGGAGTCCAGGGCCCTCCCTCCGCCTGCACCCCACTAACGGGAAGCTGGTCTCCAGAGCCTGGACCTTCCAGAGTGAGGGCCCCTTCCAGAAGTGGCCACAGTGGGCAGGGGTCTCCATCCTGCCAGAGACCACCTCCTTCCCTGGGGTGGAGGGTATGTGTGTGGCGCTGACACTGACAGGCCCTCGGGGGCCAAAATCAGCAATAGCGTGCCCGCCACCCAAGGTCTCCCACCGCCCAATGTCTCCAAGTCAGGCAGCTGGGCTCAGGCTGGCTCCTCGGCGAGCCCCTCGGGGGTAGGGGCCTGTGCGGGCGCTGTCATGCTCAGCCTGTAGGGAGCCCACCAGTCCCTGCATGGCCTGTGGTATGACGGTCACCCCCTCTGCCCAGGGATTCCTGTGCTTTGCACTGGTGTTCTGCATCCTGGTGCAGGTGGCCTTCTGGAGATTCCAAAACCCCACGCAGGTGAGCACACTCCCACCACCCCACCACCACTCTACCCAGGTGAGCACCCTCCCCACCACCCCACCACTCTGCCCAGGTGAGCACCCTCCCACCACCCCACCCAGGTGAGCGCCCTCCCTACCACCCCGTCCAGGTGAGCGCCTGCCCCACCCAGGTGAGCACCCTCCCCACCCCGCCACTCTGCCCAGGTGAGCGCCTGCCCCACCCAGGTGAGCACCCGCCTTGCCACCCCACCCAGGCCTGCAACTCAGCTGCCCCTGGTGCTGAGTGAAATTGGGTGGGAGAGGGGCCCCGGGGTGGCCCCCCTCAGCAGGGGACATGACCCGGAGCAGCCTGAGCCACCGAGGGGCCAGGGGCGGAACCGCAGAGAGCCCTGCTGCACAGGCCCCGCCCCCCTGACATCCTGGGTCCCTGAGCTGTCCCTCCTTCCATGGGGCTACAGCTTCCTCGTGCGCTCAGGACCAGCCCGGGGACACCAGGGCCAGTCCCACTGGAGTGGACAAATCCCCATGCAAACAGCGGGTCCCAGGTGGTGATTTCTTCCCTGTGTGTCCGGAGTCCCAGTGGCCCCACCCCGACCCCCGCTCCATATTAGGGTGTCTGGTTGCTGGCACCTCCCAGGATAGAGAGGCTCGCAGAGAGCAGCTGGGTCGGGACACCGGGCTGGTTCCTGGGCTGAGTCCGTGCTGTGTGCTGTTAGGTGTGTGACCACCCTCTCTGGTCCACACCTCAGAGACGGGCCTCGTTTCTCCCTCGAGCACTCTGTGGCGTTGATGAGGCTGAGTCACCAGATCTCTGAGTGTGGCGATCGTCCCTTGTCTACAGCCGGAGGGACTCGGGCTGGGGTCAGGGCACAGCTAGAGCAGGAGGGGTCGATGCCTCTTTTCCCTTCACTGCCCAAACCTCGCCCCAAATCTCATCCTCATTTGTGGGTCACCCACCTGGGACCAGAGCAGAGCAGGGACATTGCCTTTGGCTCTTGGAGGGGCTCCGAGCCCCTGAAAGGCAGCCCCAGCCCTCAGTGGGGCTGGCTGGCGGCCTTACAGCTCCCAGCCCCCCAGCAGCGGTCTGGGTCCCAGCATGGGTGGTCCCTGTCGAGACAGCTGCCAGGGTGGGGGGCGGGGGGTGCAGGTCTCCCGGGACGCCTGCCGCAGCCCAGTCTTCCTTTCTTCTCTGACACGTGTGTTTACAGCGCCGAGCCCAGGACTCAAGGGGGTGCAGGAGACGGGCCACACAGGCCCCCCCCCTCTGGAAACAGGGGGTGGAAGCTGATGGCTCCCCGCTGGGCCTCTTCTCTGTCCCAGCCCCTGCCACCGCCCCCCCAAACGTCATCCTGGTCTGGTCCAGGCTCCGACTAGCCCTCAGGGGTCATTTCTTGGGGTGCCGCCCAGGCCTTGGGCTGGTGGACACCATCTGCCTCCCCCAGGTGGCCGTGTTTGAATGCGGGCCCACGTGGGTGTGCGGTGGCCTCAGTGAAGGAGCACCCAGTTTGTACAAGTGTCTGTGCAGGAACCCCATCCTAACGGGGGCACCCCCGGAGCTCTGCACGACCAGGCTTAGAGTGCAGGGAGCCCCCAGGAGTCAGGACCCACCCCCAGTTTTCTCCATCTCCAGTGCCCTTCAGAACGTGTGATGGGGTGCGGATAACGGGGTACCACCTCGATACGGGGGCTGCGGGGAGAATCCGGCCTGGCCCCTACGGCCAGGCCCAGGGCCTGTGGGGGCGTGTGGCTCGGCTGTGTCTGGCAGAATGGGCTGCGGGTGTTGTCCATCGCTCAGCAGCGTGGCCGGGCCCACCTTTGGGGGGCAGCTTCATGGGCACTCTGTTGGCGCAGGTGGAAGATGCCATGCTGGACACCTATGACCTGGTGTACGACCAAGCGATGAGGTGCCCCAGCAGCTCCGGGCGGCAGCGGCTGCTGTCCATCCAGGACACGGTGAGCGAGCCGGGCGCTGGGGGGCCTCCCAACCTCCCCAGGCGTCTGTGATCCCCAAAACGGGCACAGGGGTGGAGGCGGGGGGGCCCGACACACGCAGTGCTCCTGTGCTCTACCCTCTGCCCTGGTCAGGGCCACTACCTATGTGTGGGACCCCCCACCCCGGAGCAACATGACATGCCCGTTGCCCCCCAAATGACAGAGAGTGGAAAGATGCTCTCGGCTCGGCATTCAGCAGGGGCCCGGGTGCCGGGGTGTGCTTCAGTGCCTCGGTTTCCCCACCGGTCCCACAGGGGTCCCCGGGGTTCTGAGAGCAGACCGCCCCTCCCTCTGTCCTGGCAGTTCCTGTGCTGTGGGAAGAACGCCCCTTCCGGCTTCCTGGGCAGCTTGGAGGCTGACCTGTGTCCCCGAGAGGAGACAGGGAGACAGGTGAGGGGTCCGGGCCGGGGTTGGGGCGCTCCGGGGCGGCTGTCTGTGATGGGGGGCAGCAGGGAGCGCTGGCCGGGCAGCACGCAGGCCCCATGCTCCATCCACTCTGCTTGCAGCCTGGAGGGTCGACCTGGGGCAGCCTGGCCGCTGCCCGGGAGCCCCAGGGACAGCGAGACCAGAGGCAGGAAGCCCCCTCCTCCCTAAGGCCTCAGACAGGGGGCTGGCGCCCCCTCCCTCCTGCCGCACCCACGTTGGCCTCCCCGCTCCCCTCCCCCACGCTGTCCGGGAAACAAGCCCACCCCCAGCCCCTGGGTTCCTGGCCACCCTCCAGGAAATAAACAGCAGGATGGGGATGGCGCAGGGCCCAGGGACGGATGCGGCCAACTCGGCACTGTCAGCCCCAGAGGGACCCGGGCGGGGGCGGGGCCAGGGCCAGGGCGGGGCTGCGTGCGGGGGCGGGGCCAGGACGAAGGAGGGGCTCCGTGCGGGGGCGGGGCCAAGATGAGGGGGCTCCATGCGGGGCGGGGCCCGAGCGAGGGAAGGGCTCCGTGCGGGGGCGGAGCTGCGTGCGTGCGGGGCGGGCCCACTATGAGGGCGGGGCTCCATGTGGGGGCGGGGCCAGGACGAGGGAAGGCCCCGAGTGCAGGGAAGGGGGCTCAGAGCTAGGAGGTGGGTTCCTGCCACCCAGGGAGAGGCCACAGTCCCCCCCCCCCACCTCTGCAAAGCAGGGTGAGGGGCCTGCCGCCCTCATGCGCCCTCTGAGTGCTGAGTGTGAAGACCTCCTGGGTGAGGACACGGGGCCAGCACAGGACGGTGGGCACTGGCACTGGGCCGTCCGCAGAGCCACCTGGGGGAGGCTGGGGAGCAGGCAGCGGGGAGGGCATCCCAGATAGTGGTCTGTCCCAGGCTGCCCTCCAAGAGGGTGCTGCACCCCGACTTCCCGCCGCCCTCGCATTTGGCCGTGGTGAGCGCAGCCGGTCGGTGCCTGGGCGGGCGGAGCAGGCAGGGTGGGTGGTGACATCTTGTGGCCCTGGGCCCAGGACTGTCTGCAGGGCATCAGGAGCTTCCTGGGGACACACGAACGCGTCGTCTCCATCCTGACCAGCGTGGGCCTTGCCTCCATGGTACCTTCTCTCCTTTCTGCATTGCCCCCCCCACCGGCCATCCCCCACCCCAGCTGGGAGGACAGGCCTGGGCTGGGGAGCCGCCCCTGCACCCCTGAGCTGCCAGCACGGCTGCTTCCTCCTCCCCCTCCCCCCCCCCAGGTGTACGCAATGCTGCTCAGCTCCTTCCTGTGGTTCTCCATCCGCAGCCTGGACCGCAAGGGCACTTACACCCTGAGCCCACGGTAGGCCCCGCCCCCTCGCCAGGGTGGGGGCTTGGGACAGGGGCTCAGGCTGACACTTAAGAGAAAGCGCTTTGGGGGTGCTGGCCACTCCCGCGTGCATGCCACTCTAGGGCGGGCCAGCCAGCACCGGGGTGGGGGAGAGGGGAGCCCCTCTGCTGCCCCCCAGCCCACGCCAAGAATGACCTCACAGCGCCATCTCCACCAAACCCAGAGATGGGAGCCACCGGGGCCCCCAAACGGCAACTCCAGGCCAGGACCTCTGATCTTGGGGAGCCCAGGGCCCCCTCCCGGGCTCACAGCCACCCCCGCCTGCCGCTGCCTCCACTCACCCCGCCTGCCCAGGCGGCCGCCCGGCCCCTCCAGGTTCTGGGACTCCTCACGACCCTTCCTTCCACTCCTCAGAGCCAGGGGCTGCCGGCCCCAGGAGCCCAGCCTCTTCAGACGCTCCCCCGGGGGGCTCACACTGGAGCACCTGCACGAGGCGGACCCTCTGGAGGACCCTCGGAGCCCCGGCGGACGCTCGGGTGGCCCCCGGCTGCTCCTGGACCACTGACCTCTGCTTCAGCCACGGGTCCTGCCACCTGAGCACCCATGCGGACCTCGGCCCATCCCCTGTGGGCCCCACGAGGGGGGTGTGAGCACCCTGCACATGGGGATGGGGTGGGGTGGGGCTCCCCATCAGCAGACGGGGTCAGGGGTCATGTACAGACCCGGTGGAGCAGGCTGGGGAGTGGGTCAGGACCAGGGAGTGGGGAGTGGGCCTGACAGGGTTCTGCTGGGTCACAAGGTCCTGACTGGGGCGAACCAGACCCATGTGCAGCCTCCGACAGGCCACAGTTTTTAGGGTCCCCCCAACCAACCCCACCAGATGGCTGTGAGTGGGCCGTGCTCTGCTCCTGGGACTGCCCCTTGTCCTCTCCTGGGGCCTCTCCAGATTCAAGGAGCAGAGGCTCAAGCGGCAACGTGGGCCCACCCCCCCGCAGGTGACGTCCCTAGCTGAAGGGGGAATCTCGTCACCTCTCCAGTGCCTCCATGTGCCCAGGTTCCAAGGATCAAAGCAAAGACAGTGGAGGGGGTGGGGAGTTTGGAAATTCTGGTGGCCACAGCCATGCCCACTGGACTCCAGACCACCCCTCTGGTGAATTCCAACTGTCCCCAGGGGTTTGCATCCTGAGTCAAACGCCACTTTTGGCCCAGCCCAGGCCAAAGTCTCTAACAGCTGAGGGTAGGGGGGCCCTTATAACTGTACATGGGGGAGTCAGGCCTGCCCCCACCACAACCCACAAAGGCGGAGCGGGGGGCTCCAAAATAACGGGCCATTCTGTGACAGGCAACCACACAAGGGACAGAGTAACGCGTACCCACCACAGTCTGCCCCTTGTGTTTCCATCCCACGCACGCTTCTCCCCACACGTGCGTGTCCCATCCAACACAGAGCCCAGGTCACCCTGCCCGCTGTCCCTGCAGGAGGGTGCCCCTGCATCCCGTGGGTCCTGCAGTTGGTGACAACCCAGGTGCCTTCCTTGTCTCGCTCTGTTCTTGTCCAGCCTTATTATCCTATAATTTATGACATGAATTTTAAATAAGTCACCAGCTATACATCTTCTGCACAGCAAGAGTGGGAGGAGAGATTTAATTAAAAATCTGTGAAGGTGTATATGACAAGAAAAATAAATAAAAGACACGGGGAACTTTGCCAGAAGCCGTAGGCTGGGTTGTGACTTGGACTTGCGTCTTGGCTGCCCCGCTTGGCTCCCCACGACCTGCACCACGTCCCCCCAGCTGGTCCCAGTTCTTTTCCCTGGTGGGGTAACCCCACTCTTCATATTGGTGGGGGCCGACAGATGAAGACCTCCTCCATGTGAGCCTGGTCGTCCCCCAGCCTTTGTCACCAGACGGCGTCAGGCGCCTGCTTCTCTCCTCAATGGTCTGGCTCACGCACCCACCAGTTCTGCTGGGAGCCGACTGGAAGGCTGCCCTGCATGTCAGCCCACCTGGCACGAAACCAAGGTCCCATCCGGCCCATACTCAGCGAGGGCTGGGGCCTTATCCATGTGAGGGACCCTGAGCCAGAGGACTCAGCCCTGAGTCACCCGCGGGCGCCTCACCTTACACACTGGTTGTAAATGGCTGTTGTAAAACTACGAAACTCCCCGGCCTTTGACCTGGCTGATCCGAGGGCTTGGCTTCTTGCCTCACTCCTTAGCTGGCCTGTCTTGGGAAGATGTGCTCACTACCCACCCGGACCACTGTCTTCTGAGTCATTTTTGTCCATGTATCCTTTTCTCCAATGTTTTCATCTCATCAGGGTTTTCAAACTTCATAGCCTAGAGCTATTATTTATTTTTTGTTACACTCTATTTTGAAATAATTCTAGATTCACGGGAAGTTGCAAAGAAAATGTACAGGGGAGGTCCAGGCTTCTCCAGGAAGCCTTCTGGGAGGGCCTGCTGTCTCAGCTTCCCCTCGGGCGCTGTAGCAAGGCTAATACACCATCAACTAGAAAATGGGGAGAGTGGAGAAGCCGGGATGGCTCAGTGGGTTGAGCGCTCACTTTGCAGCCCCAGGGACCGAGGATCGAATCCCGGCCCCGGCCCGTGCGGACCCATATGCTGAACTGGGGAGTTCCCCCAGTTCAGGTCTCTGTCTCTGTATCTCTCTTTCTCTCTCTGTCAAAAACAATAAAAAAAAAAAAAAGAAATTTGATAAATAACATGGACATTGTTGGGGGCTAGACAAGGGCCTTAACATGGCATTATCAAGGTTGAGGGGGTCCAGTGAACCCCCTTCTGGTCCCCCAACATTAAATGGTCCCAAACAAGTCCACAGCTCTAGGTACCCGGTTTGGAGGAATTTAAAAAGCAGGAAGGCAGAGATTAGAAGGAGAAACCAGGGGTTTCTGAATATGCCTGGGGCCATATTCAGGGAGCTTAGGATAAAGACAGACAAAGAGTCTCCAAGCTCGACCCCCTACCGGGGACCCAAAGCCTCCCACACAAGGGCCAGGGGACTCCGCTCACCGTGGTACCAGCACCCGCCGGGCAGCCCCGGCTGTGGCTGCATCTGGACGGGCTGAATGCAGAACTGTTCCTGGGATGTTCTCACAGGCTTGCACTGGACTGTATTCTGGGGCTGGACAGTGTCTGAGGGGGAAGCAGTGTCTGCCTGTCCCCACCCTCCTCCCTGACCCACTCCTCATGCCTTTACGGGATATTGATTATTTTAAGCTGCTTATTTTTAAGAAACAAAATACTCAGGGGAAAGAGAAAAAAAACAGCAGCCACCTCTGACCTTCTGCCCAGCGGCCTCAAGGAATCAAGATAAAGGGCCTGCCCCATCCAGGAGGCCCACAAGGCTGTCACCCGCCATAATGAGTTTAGCAGGGACGAGCGCGTGACCCGGCCAAGTCTTGCGGATCCCAGACCTGTGTCCCCTTGTTAAGGATGAGCCGGCCCTGGTTGACCAGACATGACCCCTTCTTGTCTCTGAATCAACTGCCTTCTTGCTCTTTGAAGTTCAAGCCGCAACCCACCTGAGGCGCCCTCCCCCTCCTTAGCTCAAGAAGCTGTGGGAGCCTCGATGGCCTGCTAGGTCCTGGGGACCCCCCACTTTCTTACTGAACCCCCCGTCCGTGCGTGCGTAATTACATCTGGTGACGTTCTCCCCTTACGGTGCCTTGCGTCCGTCTGAGGATCATTCATCCCGAAGAACCTAGGAGGGTAGAAGGGAAGTTGTTCTTCCTGCCCCACATCTGATGGGGTGTGATGGTGTGTGTGTGTGTGTGGGGGGGTCTCTTTCTCTTACCTTGTGCCCTAAAGCAGGAGTGTCAACCATCCTTCAAGGGACCCTGGCCCGTGTCACTGAACGGGAATGAGGAGGGCTGCCGGCCCCGCGTGGGGTGGAAGCTGGCAGGGATGCATTCTCTGTGCCGTGACTCCACGTGGAGTGGGCCCTGGGGTTCATGGCCAAACCCTGAGCAGTACTCAGGGGACCGGGGACCAGAGAATGTCCATCTGGGGGCAACCGTCTGGCTTGCTGGCCCCATTCACTGAAACGGTCCCTATGACGAAAGGGCCTAAAATCATCTTAAAACCTGCCCACCCACCATGTCTCGGGCAGCTATCAGAGAAACACTCTCGTGGGGGCGGCAGCGCCCCCCAGAAGGGTTCAGGGGTGAAACAGACGTGGTCAACACAGTCTTCTGGGGGGTCCGGCAGGGGGCCCTCGTGGGAGGTGCCCAATGCCAGGACATGGGGTTGGGCACACGGGCCATGGAAGGCCGGCCTGTGAGAGGAAGCCCATGTGGAAGTCACGACCGGAATTCGAGGGGTGCGCTAGCATGGGACACGTCAGTACCCGTCTGGAAGGTGACAGATACCCCACGTGACGGTTCAGGGCGGCCCCCCCGGGTCCTCTGGTGTGACAAGTGTACTCTTTCTTCCTTCCCTACGTCACTGCAACTCCAAGTGCCAGAGCAAGTGTGGTTCCCAAGTGAGAGCTGTCCGGATGCTTCTGCGCCTCAGGTCCCTCCCAGCTGGAGGCCTTTGCGTGTAAATGGAGGGAAGGAGGGATCCCGGCCGCTGAGGGCGAAAAATGGCAAGTGTACGGAATGGGGGCGGCGAGCCGGTGATGCCCGTAGCTTTGCGGCAGCTCGACAGCACTTTGTTGTCCATCAAGATAAGATGGCTCCGGTGGGTCTGGGTCCCTTGGGGTCCTGTGGTCCTTAGGACGGGCTGGGATGTTGAGGGGGGGCCGCGTGGAGCGGTAGGTGACTTTGGGGAGTACAGATACTGTGATAAGACTGAGTCTTCTGATCCCGGGGGGCACTGGGCACCTCTCCATTTACTTAGATCCTTCTCAGTCCCTTTTTGTACTTCCCAGCGTCCCAGTCTTACCTGGATTCTTCTGCTAATTTTTAAAAAGGTTTATTGTGGGGAAGCCGGGATGGCTCAGTGGGTTAAGCGCTCACTTTGCAGCGCCGGGGACTGAGGATCGAATCCCGGCCCTGGCCCGTGCGGAACCATATGCTGAACTGGGAGCTCCCCCAGTCCAGTTCTCTCTCTCTCTGTGTCTCTGTATCTCTCTCTGTCAAAAATAAATAAATAAATAAATAAAATATTTTAAAAAGGTTTATTGTATTGTTTTTGACAGAGACAGAGAGACAGAAGTGGGAGGGCCCAGGGCCGTCTCCACAGTTGTACGTCATCAGTTTTCGACATGGTTTCGTTCCACCCAGGTGGGCGGGGGCTGCGCAAGGGGCCTCCCCCAGGGGAAGCACACCCCAGCTCAGAATATGGGTCCGCATGGGCGGGGGCCAGGATTTGGTCCTCGGACCCCGGGCCTGCAAGACAAGAGCTCACCCCACTGAGCCCTCCCAGCTTCCCCTCTTCCGCTAAGTTCATCCTCCCACCGCCAGGCGCTTTGCTCTGTTTGCTGCCGTTACAAACGGAACTGTCTTCTTAATTCCGTGTCTGGGCTGTTCATGGCTGGGTGTAGAGACCACATCGACTTGTGCTCACCGGTCCTGTCGCCGGCCCTCGCAGCACGCGCCCGTAGGTTTCCGTAGGCCGCTGGCGGGCGTCTGAGCGTTTCCTCCGCCAAAGTGCACACGCCTCTTCCTCTTTCCTGCCTCGGTGTCTGGCCTCAGTCTCCAGGAGGATGCTGCACAGGGGTCACAAGAGCAGCAATCCTTGTCTCCTTCCTCATCCGAGGGTACATGCTCTCGGTCTCTCCCACTGTGACGAGTGACACCGGCCGGTGGCTCCACCCAGCTGTCCCTTCTCAGACTGGGGAGGTGCTTTTTCTTGCTGGGGCATCGAGCGTTTTTGCTGCGCCACGGAGCTGGCTGGGCTTTGCCAATGCTTTCCCGGCCACCGCGACGGCCCCTCGACTCTCTCAAGATGACTGTTTTACGGGTGCGAACCTTTTCCTTCTTGAAGTGGGAAGCTGATCCCCTTGGGGCCGGCTTTGGAGTCTCAGCCAAGGGCAGGGAGGGCGGCTGACGCCCCCCGGCCGCCTTCTCTGCAGACACAAGCCTGTTTCGATCATTTGGGTGGTCTTGGTTGATTTCCACAGGAAGTCGAGGCAGAGCACCGGGTTCAGAGCTCCCCCGGAATTGAAGGGTCCCAGGAGAGCCACGAGTCACCGGGTTCTGGGGGGCTGTGCTTGCCAGAGACACTGAAGTCCCACAGCTTAACGGAGGCCGAGGCCCGCACACACCCTCACCCTCCACGCCAACCACTGTGTGTAAAGAAACTGAGGAACGCCCCCAAGTTGCCCAGAGGGAAAGGCTCAAGTCAGTTGGGTGTCAACATGACTGGCCATGGGGTGCCCACCGTCGGCTCCCTGGCTGTGGGGCCCCGAGGCTGGAATGGAACCTCCCTCCTCTAGCCGCTGTCCTTTGGAAGGAAATGTCCTGGAACCAGGGGCCGCGGGGACCCGTGGGGACATTGGGACAAGCCCTTCCTCATGCCAGACCCCGGTCCTGCCCGCTTTTCAACAAAAAGAACCCCGTCGGACCCCACGGTGAAGACCAGTTACGTGGATTATAGTGTCGCTTTGCCGGGCACAGACACGGCACCGGGCATCGGTGCCATAGGCTTGGGGTGCGTGTGCAAGCGCGGAGCCAACACGAAAGTGAATCCTGGCCGTGAAGGACACCGCACAACCAGCAGAGTGCAGATGCCCGCGGCCCAGCTCCCCTGTCCGGTGTGGCGACCCCCGGCTACCCCACCCGCCGTGATTCTCACCGACTGCCACCAAGTACCACGAAAACGCCGGTTCTCGGCCGCGGCCCTGGCCACGTTTGAAGTGGCCAGTAGTCGTTTGCAATAGTCGTCCTCTGCTCTCTAGGGAGAAAGCACCGATCCCGTGAGGAGTCACTTGTCCACTTCCTCAGCCCCTGGGGGCGGTGTGGGCAGCAGGAGGGCGGTGGTCCCAGCACCGCCAACGTCTGCACGAAACACAGTGTGTGGAGCTCGGCATCCTGGACAGTGCACACGGCCCAGGGGACGCCCTCTCGGTGACTTTTCCAAACACAGGTTCCTAAGTGGTCAGTGCCTCCCGGGACTCCCAGCCGGGATTGGCGGGGGGCGGGGGGACCCTCACGTGGAGGTCCACTTACTCTGGGGCCTCATCCCCCACCCAGATTCCCTCCCCCCGGGGGCGTGGCGTGGGGGGAAAGTGAGCCAGGCGCGCTGCTTGCTGGGTAACTTAGCCCTGGCAGGCGTGTCACCTCCCCCAGGGAGCCTCCTTGGATCGCGCTGGGCGCCTGAAGGAGGACTGGGGGGAACGGAAGGGACTTCCTGGCTGCAGGCCTGTCCTCCGGGGGACCGGGGGCTGCGCACCTCCACAGCGCACCCGGGCCTGGGGTCCCCGTGGTTGCGCCAAGCGCCCCCTGCATGTTCACGCGAGGGGCCGGGGGCGGAGCAGACGCAGGGGGCGGGGCCTGAAGGGGCGGGGCCTACGAGCCGTATAAATAGCCGAGAGGGGCGCGCGCCCGGACAGAACGCGAGCGCGCAGCAGCGGCGGCAGCGGCGGCAGCGGCGGCAGCAGCGGCAGCAGCGGCAGCGACCTCAAGTGCTCCGGCCCGGCCTCCCTCGCCTCTTGTCCCCGCAGCCCCCGCCGCTCCCGCAGCCCGCGGCCGCCCTCCCGGCTCCAGGCCCTCCCGCCAGGCCCGCAGGCCCCGCATCCCGCCGCCCAGGCCCGGCCCGCACTGCCCAGGCCGCCCGCCGCCCGCGCCGCTATGGGGGTGGAGGGCTGCACCAAGTGCATCAAGTACCTGCTCTTCGTCTTCAACTTCGTCTTCTGGGTGAGCCCCGGACGGACACGGGGGGTCGGGCCCGGGGCGCCCCCGGACCCGCAGGCCGCGCGCCCCGCTAGGCCCCGCCGAGGGGGCGCCGCCGGACCGCCGAGTTGTGGGGCCCCCGGTGCGCGCGGGGTGGGGTTGGGGGTCCTCTGTCGGGGGCTGCGGCATGGTGGGGGGGGTCCTCCGGGGCCGCCGCGACCCCCGACGGAGGGGCAGGGGCGCTGAGAGCCCGGCTTGGGGCCCGGTGGGCGTCCGGGCCTGGAGCCCCGCCGGCCGGGCCGGGCGTTTGGGGGCCTCGGGGGTGTGCACCCGCTTGGGGATGGTGGTGGGTGCGGTATTGGGGAGTTCAGGGCGGCGTCCCGGCTCTGCTCAGCCCCCTGGCCGCTGTTTGTAGGACCACCCGGCCTCGCGGGGACTGAGGTGGGGGCTCGTGGGCGGGGCTCTGGGTGTCCCGCCCCCATGAGCTCATCGGGGCCACCGCCCCTGCATGGGCCGCCGGATTGGAGGGTGCACACTCTGTCCGAGTCTTGGGGGCTGTCCACCCCACTCTTCCCAACCCAGCCCACCCATGCCCCTGTGTCCCCGTCGGCTGTCGCTGCCTTGGGGCGCGATCTCCGAGTCTGGGTCTGGGGTCTGGGTCTGGGGCGAGCAGACAGGAAGTGCACTTGGCCCCCCGCGGAGGCCCTGAGGAGGGGGACAGGGGCCCGAAGCCCCGGGTGTCTGAGTTCAGGCGACCTGGGGCTGGCCCTGGGCATCCACCCTGGAAAGAAGGGCCCACGGGACCCTCTTCCTTGGCTGTTTCCTGACCTCAATCTGAGCCTCTGGCCAGTGCCTGGTGGAGTCTTTGCTTTTGTTCCCACTTCCTGTCAGTGTTGGAACTAGGGGGGTAGGTGGAAGGGCCCTGAGTGGGCGGGGCCTGGAGCCCCTCTCGCCATGGCCCTGACTGGTCCCCTGGGCAGTGACTGGGACCCCCGCCCAGGCTCTCCCTGGCTGCTCACCCCCCCTCACTGAGGACCAGGACGCCCTGGGGTGGCCACAGGGAGGGCCAACTTCCTAAACGGCCCTGAGCAGGTTTGTGGGGTGGGGGCATCTGCCTCCCATTGGGACTGCCGGGACCCGAAGCCGCCCGCAGGCGGCAGGCCTCCTGGGCTGGGGGAGAAGGGGCCTGGGGAGGACCTCAGCTAGGGGCAGAGTGGGGCTCTCCTGTGGGGACCACCAAGGCCTCTGGCCTCTGCCCTGAGGGGGGGGGCCCAGCGTGGCCCCAGAAGAGGCTGTGTCGTTGTGGATTTAGTGGTCACCCCGACACCCCTCTGCTGGCCCCTGAGCCGGTCCCCTAGAAGCCGAGCCTGGACTTGGGGGTGAGGACCCTGCAATGAGGTAAGAGTGTAGGCAGAGGGAGGGGACCTCCCTCAGGAGCGGTCCTGGTAAGTCCCACCACCTCCCTGCAGGCCCCTGGCCTCTGCGGCTGGGTGTGGCTGGCGGGAAGCTTCCCAGGCCGCTGGCTGGAGGCTCCACACGTGTCCCCTGGGGCTGCTCTCCATTGAGGCCGAAGGAAGTGTCCAGAGGCCTGTCCCCTCCATCCCACGCCCAGCTCAGCACTGGGAACTGCATGGTCCTGTCACCGTGGCCCCACCCACCCACGCTGGGCCACCCGGTGCAGTGGAGGCTGCGTCAGCTCCTGGTGGGGAGCGTGGTGGGCGGGTTGGGCCTGGGCAGGGTCCCCCCCACTGCTCTGGGCCTGGGCTGCAGCCTCCCCCCCTGTAACGCGGGGTCCTCCAGACGTAACACGGATTAGCACCCCAGTAGGGGGATCAGCCCCAAGGAACGGGGAGCAGCACCCCGGGAAGGGGCTCAGGAGGTTGGCCAGCAGGAGGACCCTCCTTGGCAGGTGTAGGCAGCGCCCTGGGACAGGTCTTGGGTCCCTGCGTGGATGGAGGGCTCACCATGGCCCCCGCCGCAGTGCAGGAGTGGGAGCTGGGAGCAGAGGGCGACAGTGGTGTCTGGAACTTTCTCAAGTTCCCTCTTAGGAAGTAAAAAGGCTCCCATGTGGGAGCAGGCCTCATGCATCCCCAGGACGGAGCCGGACCCCTGCACACCCCGCACACCGAGACCCCGGGGCCCTAGGCACTGAGCAGGCAGCTTGCTGCTGCAGGGCACGCTGGGGTTCCCGGGCCTCCAGGCATGAGGCCGGGAGGCGGGGCCCAGGCAGATGCGCCAAGCCGGGAGACCGTGCCAAGCTGAGTGGAAACCCTGCCCGTCGGGGAGGGATGGGGAGCTTCCTGGCAGAGGTGGCGGAGACCTGAGACTCCCGCTGCGGCCGATCAGGAAACCCAGAGGCTCCGGGCCCTGCTCACCCCTCGCGACCTGGTGGCCCAGGGCCTGTGTGAGCCCCGTGGCCCTCACCTGTGAAATGGGCATGATGACAGCCCTCTGCTGGGTGGGGACCTGCCGGCCACAGAGCCCTGGTGGGTGCCGCTGGCCCTTGGGGGACAGGAACAGCGTGTCCTGGGCCCGAGGCTGATTAGAAGCCTTGCTCCCTGGCGATTAATCCTCGCTTCTAGACAGCACATGACCGTCTGTCACTTAGCGACTCTGCCACCTTCCAGGAGACAGGGAGGTGGCCTTGGCAGGCTCTCAGTGGGGGGCAGGGAGTTCCTGCACCCCATGTCGGTGGGTGGGCCCCGAGCCCCCAGACACCTGGCAGCCGTGCGCTTTGGGGAAATGGCCGTTGGTCTGGTTGTGCTGAGAAGAGGAAGTCTGAGCGCCTCCCCTGGGGTGGGCTGGCCACAGTGAGGGGGTCTGGGCAGCAGGTGGGGGGCCTGGGACCCTGAACCGCTCGCTCCAGGGCTGACGTGGGGCCCTCCGTGTGGGGTCCCCTGCCTCTACCCGGCTCGGCTGTGTCTCCGGCAGTTGTGTGCGGCCGGGTCTCTGGGTCGCACGGCTTCTATTCCAGGCGGGGGTCGACCCGAACACCGCCTGCTCCCAAATACTCTGCATTGGACCCCGAATGCAGCTCCGGGAGCCCCGTGATGAGGCAATGAGGTCATGAGATCAATAAGGGGTAGAGTCCAAGGGCAGGCGGTCGGTCACCTTTGCACTGGCCCTGGGCAGGGTTGGGGAGAAGCCCTCTGTTCTGGCCCTGATCCACCCCCCCCCCCCACCGGACCCAGCCCGGGCACCTAGCAAGGGCTGGGTGATCTTGGGCCCTACAGGTGTCCCCTGCCTCGTGGCTGGGATTGCTGGGCACAGACCCAGGCTCCCCTGGGATCAGCCCTGGGCACCCTTTGGACTGGTCGCCCACTTGTCCAGCAGAATGTGGTTTGAGCCTCGGGACTCCTCAGTGACCCGCCCCCCTTCCCGGAACACACACACACCCCGGCCCACGGACCCGCCCCCTCTTCCCGGAGCGCGCGTGCGCGCGCGCGTGCGCACACACACACACACACACACACACACACACACTCACACACACTGGCCCGGGCCCTCCCTCTGCACAGCCGTGCAGGAAGCTTCCCTGTCGCCTGCCCAACACCCAGGGCGGCCTCAGGGGATGCGTAACGGTGCCTGTCACCTGTCTTACTGCCTGCACTGTCCTCCCCCGTGGGTGGCACTGAGATCGGCTCTGTGCTCTGGTTCACAGCCAGCTCCTGCTGGTGGGTGTGGACATGCGGACACAGCTGGGGGGTCAGGAGTGAGGCCCCCTGAATCCCGGGGCCCTGTCCCCGTGGTCTCAAATGCGGGTGGCAGGTGTAGGGTCCGGGCTTCACAGTCCCTACTCTGCCCCCCAGCCCAGGGGCTCAGCCCACCTGTCCCCTGCAGGGAGAGCCCTTCCCTTTGTCCCCACGGTGGTGACGGCAGCAGCTCACATGAAGTAGCTGTCCCCTGTGCCTCCCTCTGGGGGCAGGCTCATAAATGCACCGAGGTTCCCACGTGGCCGCATGGGGAAGTGGTGTGGGCAGGCTGGTAAGCCAGAGCGGTTCCGAACAGCCCGGTGTGGCTCCAGGGCGGCGGGACTTACCCAGGGCTGGTTGCTGAAGCCGCGTAGGGGCAGGTGTGGCCAGTGGCCAGGCCGTTACCGGGTGGCCTGTAGTACCTCTGGCCAGGGACACCCTGACCGGCCCACAGCCCCTCCCCCACTGCCGTGGGCATTCAGCCCACCCTGCTCCTCCTTGTTGGACGTGCGTGACCCTGTGTACCCCTTGGGTGCAAGTCACGGGGATGTGCCTACATGCTCCTCCCTTTGGGGGCAGCGAGGGGCTTCCCACAGGATGCACTTTCCCAGCTGATGGCTGGGGAAGCCGGCCTCCTCCTGGCTCCTGCCTGGGGAGTGGGGGGCAGGCTCGGAATCTGGCCCATGTCTGCGCTCTGCTGTGCCCCAAGAGGTGCCAGCGTGTCTGTCCTCAGGGGGCCTGCACGCACCTCCGGGGGGAAGGGGACACCTGTGGGGCCCAGGAGGGCCGTGTCCGCCCCCTCAGCTCCCCACACCTATCTTTAGAAGCCCTGCCCAGCAGCTTCCTGAGGTTGAGGGGCCAAGAGCGGTTTCCGCTTCCTGGCTGAGGTGAGGGGTCTCTGGTCTTCCGTCTGCGCTTCCTTCCTGCCTCGAACCCGCCATGCTGCCCCCAGAGGCCTCAGCAGGCCTTTGGGAATGCCCGAGGGGCCCTGAGCCCCCCAGGGCGGGTGGGGGGCGGCCTGGCCCTGTCCCTTCCTGGTGGGTGGAGGCAGCAGTCAGCCAGCAGGGACCCAGGTCCCCCACCGGCCCTCCCCCCGTGCTAGACCTCCCTCTGACCCCTCCCTCACTTCCTGCCTCTGGCCTCCACTGACTAGCTGGGCACGGGTCTCAGGGCTCCCAGAACCTCCCTGCTGCCAGGCTGGGCCAGCACCCGGTGTCCTATTTTCCCAGCAAGCACGTGGACCGCTGCAGGTGGCAGGTCAGGGCTAGAGGGCGGCAATGGCACAGTCCCGGGTCCCAGGGGCCGCCCGGATCGGTGTTGGGGGGCTGGGCAGGACAGCAGCTGTCCCCGGCGGGAGTGACATGTTCCTGCATCGTCCCTGCTGCATGAGCAGCGCGTGGGGGAGCCAGGGGCCCGTCCAGAGGGGAAGGGACAGGGACACGCTCGCTGCCTCCGGAGTGGGGTCCACGTGATCCTGTCTGGGTACTGACTGGGGGGCCCCCGGCATAGGGCCCTCCCCCACCCTCCCCGGGCAGCGGCTTCTTGGAAACGCGTGAACTCAGCGTGCTTGGCAGCCCCCTCCCGCGCCAGCGCCGTCATTTATTAATTCTCAGAAAGGAGGAGGAAACGAAACAGCCCTCCATACTTGTGTGCACCCCGACGGGGTAGCCGCCGCATCCTGGGCCCCCCCACAGACAGACGTGTGTCACAGGTGTGTGGTCCGACTGTGTTTCCGGACATTGGCTGCTCCGGTCCTGGTGAGCCCAGCATGCCCTGCGCCCAGCCCTTGGTGGGCAGCCCACTGCCCCCAGGGTCCTGGGGGGCCCAGAAGAAACGTGCCCCTGAAGGCCTTGCTGCTTAGAAGTCCGGTCAGCAGAGGTTTGCTGGGTGGAGGTCCTAAAAACGGCTTTCCCTGACGGGAACGGCACATATTTGAAACACACAGCTTGTTACGTTGTGACATAGACCCCTGTGATAAGCGTCAGCACCCTCAGGAGTGCACACATCCCTCCGCCACCCCCCAAAAGTGTCCTCGGGGTCTCCTGAGCCCTCCTGCCCGCGCCCTCCCCCAGCCAGGCCTGGTTTCTGTCCCTGCACATGGTCTGCATTTGACCCATGTGTGAGTGGAACCGGAAGGCCGTGCTTCTTCCTCTTGCGGTCACATGGAGGAACCGGGGGACCCAGCCAGGTGTGACACTAATCTTGTCCGGAGGATTCCCTGGTGTGGCCGCACCAGTTTGCTTTGCTCATCCATCCGGGGTCCCCAGCTGACCGGCTCCTGGGCTGTCTCCTGTGTGGGGCGGTGGCTGCTGCATGGTGCCTTGTCCCCTGTCCCCGTGTGGGGGGTGGGGCGTGCAGGCACGGCCGGGGCACACAGTGGGTGCAGGTGTAGCCTCCGACCCCCTCCCCGCCCCTGTCATGGGGGGGTGCTCACTGTGGTTTCCGCATGTGGCCCCACGCTGGGCGCCCTCCCGTGTTTCCCTGTGTCTGCATCTCTTCAGGCCTTCTGTCTGTTGGGGGAGCTGCGTTCTTGGTTTATCTGGAGGTTCTGGAGGTTCTTCCTGGACTTGCACACAGGGCCTCTCACAGCCCCTGGCCAGCCCCCCGTGTGCAGCTTTGTCTTCTTCCACACTCGGGCTGTCTGGGACCCATCCCAGCCCTCCTGGGTGGGAGCCAGGGTCACCGCCGTGGGTTGGGGCAGGGCAGAAGCGCTGGGCCCTGCGGACGCCCTCCCACCCCTCCCCCTGTTCCCGGGCTGGCCCAGGCCTAGGAGGGGGCGGTCCAGCCAGTCTGCGCCCTGCCCTGTGGTGGCAGGACCCACTTCCCTGGAGGGTGGGCCTTCTGTAAGGACCCTGTGATCCGACACAGGCCCATCCCCTCTGGCCCACACTGGGGTCCCTTCCACCACCGTGGGAACACTAAGGCCCATTCTCTGTGACAAGAGGGAGGCCCTGGATAGTCCCCTCCCCTGCCCCCCCTCCCCCCCTCCCCCGTCCTGGAACATCTCACAAAGCGGCCTCTGGACCAGTTTCCAAACAGAGTAAGTGATGTTTTCAGGCCAGAGTTGCCGTGGCAACCCTCCGCCTCCCCACAGATGACAGCCAGCTCAGAGGAGGGAGGACTCCGGGGCACCCGCGGGTCCTCCAGCCCTCCTGTGGGTATGACAGGCACTGAAGGGCCGGGATGGGATGCTGGGAGCTCGGGCCCTGCCCTCGGGGTGCCCTGGCAGGGGACCTTGGCCAGCAGGTACACTGTGACCGTCAAGGGCAGAGCCTCAGCCTGGGCCCTGCTCAGGACGGTGGGGAACTGAGTTGGACTTTGGGAGGAGGGGGTGCTGACTGCATCCCGTGGTCCACACCAGCCAAACCCAGTGCAGAGGGTCTCGGGGGTGGGGACGCAGCCCCCAGCTCCTCCCACCCTCTCGCTGTTGCCCAAGTGTCACCTGCCTGAGAGTTTCCAGGGCTGCTGGGGGCTTTCCTTGGGGCCCTCAGTGTCATGCCTGATGGGGCGTGTGCCCATTTTCCTCCCGGGGCCCCTATCCCTGGCCAGGGTCTTGGGGGGCAGGTGGGGAGCTGGTCAGCTGGTTTTCTTGGGGTCACGTGGGTGTGGGGTCAGCGTCAAGGTTCTCTGCGCTGCTGTGGGGAGGCCTTGGCTGCCAGCATGTGGACGGTAGTGACCGGGCGGTCTCAGCACACAGTGAGGTGGAGAGACCTGGGCAGAGGGGCCGAGCGCGGAAGGTGGTCCGGTGCGGAGGGGCGCTAAGGGCAGCCTGGGGCGGAGCGGCCGAGTGCGGAAGGTGGAGTGGAGCAGGGGGACCCGGGCGCTAAGGACAGCCCGGGGCGGAGGGGTCCGGACGATCAGTCCGCACAGGCCTCGCTGGGCCTGGTCTGGGCTCGTTCACAGGACAGATCCGCTGGCCACGGGGCCCTGTGTGTGCAGAAGGGCAGGTCCGTTGCAGGGCCGGGAGCCCCCGTCTGAGCGGGGCCTCCTCCCTGCCCAGCCTCAGCCTAAGTCTCCCAGCTGCTTCCCTCCTCTGTTAGCAGCTTCCCTCCTCGCCGTCCACACGGATCCATCCCACCCCGCGGCCTGTGCCTCCAGAGGCCACAGAGACCCGGGGGCGTCCCATCCCCACCCCACTCCTGGCAGCAAAGACCTGGGGTCCCTTCCACGGGGTTCTTGCTCAAGCTCAGGACCAATGGCAGCACCACCCCCTGCAGGGGTCTCAGTGCCCCTGGGGTGCTTGGGGACTGGTGTGGCTTATGGCCAGAGGTGACGAAGATGCAGCAGGTGGGCCAAGGGAGTGCTTCAGGCGCACAAGCACATCCCCGGCGTAAGTGCGGGCGTGTGCGCAGCCCCATGCCGCCCGTGTAGCCCTGTGTAGCCTTACGCCGCCTGCACCGCCCTCGGGACACACTCGTGCTCAGAGGGCCTCGCTGCGCATCTGAAAAGACGCAGAGACGCAGCAGGGCGTCCTGCCCCTCGGGGAGCCTGCCCGGCGCCTGGTGCTCACGTTGCGGTGGCCGGGGAGGGTCCCGACACGTAGGGCCCTCCTGGGGCCTCTCACAAACCAGGGCAGAAAGGCAACCCCCGTAGCCAGTGGGGGTCCCAGACCCCAGGGTGGCCCTAGGACCCGTGACCCGGCAGAGGGGAGGCTGGCCCCGCCTTGGGGTTGCTCTCACGCATCACACGGTGCGCTGCCCTCTCTCCCCAGCTGGCTGGAGGCGTGATCCTGGGTGTGGCCCTGTGGCTGCGTCATGACCCGCAGACCACCAGCCTCCTCCACCTGGACCTCGGAGACAAGCCCGCGCCCAACACCTTCTACGTGGGTGAGTGTGTGCGGCGTGGGCCGGGGCGTCTGAGCCGCACCAGGGAGGCCGCAGACAGGCAGGCAGGGAGGGCTTCCAAGAGGAGGCAGGAGGGGGAGAGGAGCCAGAGAACCTGGGGGTTGGGTGGGCGTGGCTTGCTGCCCCCAGGTGGTCCTGGGCCCGTCTCTGTGGGGCTTCCAGGGAAAGAAACTTCGAGGGCTTGGGGCTTGTGGGGGCCGAGCCAGGGCCAGAGGGCAGCAGCTGGGTGGGAACGGGAAGCTGTCACATGGGTATTTCGGGGGAGGCAGCCTGGATGGGCTGGATGCCTGGACAACCCGGGAGACCAGCAGCCAAAGCGGAACCCGGGGGAGCTGGAGCCGAAGCCGGGGGCTGGAGGGCGGGTGGGGGTTGAGTGACTCAGGCCAGCAGGCACACCTTGCTGCCTTATTAGGCTGTCTGTCTGTGGGCACCAGCTGCAGCCCCTCGGGCATCTGTCAGGCTGGGGGATCAGGCTGCCCGCCCCCCCCTAGAGGCAGGGGTGATGGGAGGAGAGCAGCTCCCCTTCCCATGGGCCCCCAGCCAGCAGGAGGCAGGGCCCGGCTCCTTCGAGCCTCCCACAGTGCTGAGATGTTTCTGTCCTTTAAAGGCAGGGCCCTGGGGCCCGCCCCTCTCGCCCACGTCCCCACAGGCAGAGCTCAGAGGCCACCAGGGCCAGGCCCTTCCCGACCCTGGTCCTCCCAGGGCCGCAGGTGGATGGCTGGGTTCCAGGGAGCTGACAGGAGCGATCCTGCTGCTGTGGCCGTGGGTTCCCGACACCCTCAGGCTGGGGAGCCCCGGGTGGCCTGGGTGTCAGGAACAGTGGGTGGGCCCGCTGCCCCCGGCGCGCACGTGGGGACCGCGGAACCCCGGTCCACTGGGTGCACAGGTGGATAAGGACCCAGGCTGTCCCCCAGACCCTGGAGGACGTCTCCTTCCCCGCTGGCCTGGGATCCAAGCCAGCAGCAACCGGGCCTGACCCAGCGTGTCCCGGTCCTTTGTACAAGCGTGGGAAGGGCCTCCGCCCTCCTGTCCCTCATCCGCTCCCCCAGGCCTGGGGTCCCCTGGCTGGCAGAGCTGAGCCAGCCCCCGACCAGGGGATCTGGGCAGGGAGCTCTCCTGGGATGAGGCCCTGGACCTCATGCTGGAAGCAGCTCGCCCACCTGCTTCTGGGCGGGGCCAGGGGCGGGGCGGGGCGGGGCTGTGGAGGCACTCCAAGGTCTGTGCTGGCCCTGGCAGAGGGACGGGGCTCAGGCTCCAGTGGGGACGTGCTCCCATGGAAGAGGCCTGTGGGGGCAGAGCTGGCATTGGAGCAGGGCCTGCCCCCTGGCGTGTGGGACCCCTGGAACCCACTGGCCTTTGGGAGCTCCTTGCTTGCCCTGGTGCCATGGAGCCTGCCACAGAGGCGGGGGCAGGGGCGGTGCCCTCACTTGGGGGGTGCTCAGCTGCGCTCACTCAGCACCAGGCGACCCTACAGGCCTGGTGGCTTCCCGGCCTCGGCTGCCAGAGCCAGGCTCTCAGACTCTAGACGTCCCGGCACTGTGGGGGCGGCTGCGGGTCAGACACCTGCTCCTGGTCTCCTGCCCCTGCAGGTTCCTCCTCTGCCCAGACCGCTCAGCACCCCCCGGAGGCTCTGTGCAGCCTGGGCTGTGCTTGAGCCCAGTGGCGGTGCAGGTTTCAGGGGTCACGCAGGGAGAACTGGTCCCCACAAAGCCTGATCCCCGAGCCCTCCGAGCACTCACAGTGCCTCCAAGAGGAAAGCGGGTCCAGGGTGCGCTCACTGGCCGGGCTGTGGTTTCCGGCCTCTGCCCAACGGGGCGGCTGGACCCTCCAGCATTCTGGGCACACGGCCGGGGCTGCAGTCCGGGGTGCTGGGTGTCTGTCCCCCTTCCCCACACATTGAGGTGCTGTGCGCACCCCCACAGGCATCTACATCCTCATTGCTGTGGGTGCCGTCATGATGTTCGTCGGGTTCCTGGGCTGCTATGGGGCCATCCAGGAGTCACAGTGCCTGCTGGGGACGGTAAGGCCCCCGGGCCGGGCCTTCCCTCATGGGTGGGCCCTGCGGGAGGGGGCCTTCCCATAATGCCGCTCTCTGTGGGTGAAGCACCCATGTGGCTGATGGCTGTCATGTCCAGTTTCTAAAAAAAAAAAAGGAAAAGAAAAGCCACAGGTCAAACAGGGAGTGAGTCCCACCCCATGGGCAGCCCTAGGTGCCCCTGGCGGGTCAGCGGTGACAGGAACCTGAGGCCTGGCTGGTGGGGGGAGGCGGGCTGTGCGGGCCCAGTGGGGGAAACTGAGGCACACCCTGGTCACCCACTTCCTGTGCAGTGGGGGTCATGAGGGGAGCACTGTGCCCCCGGGGGTTTCCCGGCCTGTCCTCCCTGGCCAGTGTCCCAGTGTCCTGCGAAATCTGGTCCCTTGTGGGCGATGACAACGTCGGGCTGACTCTTGGGCTCTGCGTCTCGGCTCCCGGTCAGGATGTGGGTGGGTGGGTGCTGTCAGCCACCCCCACACCCCCACTGGCCATTGGGTGCTCACCATGTGTGGGGGTCAAGCCCCAAGTTGCCCCGGGGCCTCCGTGAGCCGTGGGCGGCCTATGCTGACCCCCACTCTGCTTGCACGCCTGCCCGCCCAGTTCTTCACGTGCCTGGTGATCCTCTTTGCCTGCGAGGTGGCTGCCGGCATCTGGGGCTTTGTCAACAAGGACCAGGTGAGCGGGGAGGGCTGGGCCCAGCTCAGAGGGGGGAAGAGGGGGGAACGGGTCAGCCTGTGGGTGCTCTTTGGGGCTCCCCCGGGGGCCAGGCTGGCAGGGAGGCCATGGTGGGCTTTCTGGAGAGGGTGGGGGGCTGGGTCCGTGCTGAAAGGCCATCTTCCCGGGATAGGCAGGTAAAGGTGTGTCCCCAGGGCGGCCCTCACTGTGCCTGTGACCACCCCCCTCCCCTCAGATCGCCAAGGACGTGAAGCAGTTCTACGACCAGGCCTTGCAGCAGGCCGCAGTGGATGACGAAGCCAACAACGCCAAGACGGTGGTGAAGACCTTCCACGAGACGGTGCGCGGGCCCCGGCGGCGCCGGGCAGAGGACACTGGGCTGGGTGTGGGGGAGAGTCTAGCCTCAGCCCACACTTCAGGAGCAGGAGGGGGTACTTGGGGCCTGGCAGTCCCCACTGTGTCCCTGGTGGCATCAGATAGGCCAGGTTGGCAGGGGTGCAGCACAGCTAAGTGGGAGGGAGGGAGGACTGGGCCCCGCAACCGGCCAGGGCAGCCTTCGGGAGGCGTGACCACACGTGCTCGGGGCTGATGGTGACGCCTGGGCCTCTGTAGCTCAACTGCTGTGGCTCCAACACCCTGTCCTCGCTGTTCGTGTCCATACGCAACCACCAGCTCTGCCCTTCGGGCACCACCATCATCAGCAGCTTTATTAAGGTGCGTGGCGCCAGGCGGGCACCCTGTGGGTCCCAGGTCGGGGGCGGGCTGGTCAGGGGCTCCAATGGGCACCGCCAGGGGCGTGGCCTGAGCTGGGGTGCTCCGCCCCGCGGCTGAGTTCTGCGGGTCCCGCTGGGGGAGCTCTCCGCGCCCCATAGCGACCTCCTGGGCGTGGGGGGCCCTCTGTCCAGGTCGCTTCCGTCCTGTGACGCTTAGGGATCTGCGTTGGAGAGGGTGCACAGAGCACATGCCCTGTGTCCAGGTTCACATTTATTTAAAAACGGGCATTAAGATAAAACCCGGCGGAGACCGGGCCCCCATCAGGCCTCTTCTGAAGGCTGTGCCCCTCTGTGCTTTTTCTGCAATGACCGGGGGCTACTGAGTGGCCAGGGCAGGGGGGACAAGGACCTGTGCCCCTGACCCGGCTTCCCCGCCCCCCGGTGTCCCCCGCAGGAGGACTGCCACCAGAAGATTGATGACCTCTTCTCGGGGAAGCTGTACCTCATCGGCATTGCAGCCATTGTGGTTGCGGTGATCATGGTGAGCTGGGGGCGGTGGGGCGGCTCCTGGGGCCCACGGGTGTGGGGCACTGGCTGCCCTTTGGCTGCTGACCGCCCGCCCCTCCGCCCTGCAGATCTTCGAGATGATTCTGAGCATGGTGCTATGCTGCGGTATCCGGAACAGCTCCGTGTACTGAGGGTCCGGTCCCAGAGCGACCTGGACGCTGGAGGAGGGTCTATAACCGCCTGTGTATATAATGTTCCTGGTATTACTCTGCTACACTTATCAGCCTTTTTACTTTTGAGGTTTTGTTTTTGTCCCGAAGCCCCCTAGTACCTTTGGGGGCTGGCGTCACCTGTAGGTGGCGTGTGAGTGGGCCTTGGGGACTGGGGGACAGGGGCCCCCTCTGCTTCTGGGGCCACTGGGAGGCTCTGCCTGCTCAGCCAGGTCTCTCCACGGGGCCAAGTGGGCCTGTGCACGCCCGCTGTGCCCTCGCTCCCACCCACCTGTCCCCACGGGCTGCACGGCTCACGCCTCTTTTACTTCTTGTTTTTCTCCTGCCACCTGTCCCCAGAGCTGGGTCTGTGAGCAGTCTTATGCCTTCAGCGCACCTGTCCTTTCTAACGCGTCACCTTCAATTGTAATTACACCTTGAAAGTCATTCAATAAAGAAGGAATAACCAGGCATGCTAACAAACCGTCCAGCCCCCTCCTGTTCCCGCAGTGTCTTCAGTCCCTGGGGTGGCCCAGGGGGGCAGGGAACCTGGCACAGGTGTCAGCTCAGCTCTGTGGACCTTGTTGGACCCCAGTGGGCTGCCCACTCTGTTGGTGGGTGGTGATGGGGTGTCCGGGGAGCACTCCAGGGGCGAGTGCACAGTCTCACTCCCACGCCTACTTCCCCATGGCTGCGGGGAGGGGCAGGGCGGCCAGAGAATGGTGTGCAATGTGCTTGAGGCGGGGCGTCTGCAAGACTCCCCTTCCTCCCGAGGGGCAGCTCCACAGGGAACAATGTGCCACCGTCTCTGGGTGTCTGGGAACCTTCTCCCTGCCCCTCGAAAAGCTGGCTGTGTAGGGGCTGGAGGGAGATCTCAGCCACTGCCAGGGGGACGCCATGCAGCCTGCCACAGCGAGCTGAGGCCCAGACTTATGCATCAGGCTGTTGTTCCCGTTGGGAATGCCTGGTGAGGTCACCGTGAGCCTCCTGCAGCCTCCGTTGTGTACTTTAAATGGCCCTGTGAGGCCCGGACTCTTGTCAAGGGCTTCCTGCAGCCTCCTTGGGGGCTGGTTTTTTTGGAAGTCAACCCCAGCCCTGCACCCTGAGAGGGCTCGTAGGGTCTCAGCAGGTCTGCCCCTTCTGTTTACTTTCCCCTATGCTCCCAGCCCCAGGGACATCCCAGCCAAGGCCTGGGTGTCAGCTGTAAGCTGGTTCCACTACAGAATCAGTGCTTTGGACTGGACCACTGGTCCCCGGTGAGGCTACAGGGGGTCCGGGTGGGATCTTAGGAAGGAGGTGTTCCAAGGTGGTGAGCAGGGAACAGACCGCTTCTTGCTGGGGTTCCTGGGCCGGCCACGGGGCCTGCACCCCGGATTCCCGGAGCACACCAGGACACCAATCCCTGGGAGAGGGAGCGAGGCCTGGCAATCCAGCAGGCAGGGCCCGAGGCACCGCGACCTTGTGTGGCATGAAGCAGCCCAGGGGGGAAAGAAAGGGTGCAGGGATACGTGGCCCAACCCGGGGACCGGGACATGTCCTCCGCGGCCGGGCCTCAGTGACCAATCTGGCATCGTCCGGCGCGGCCAGGTCGCCACTCCCAAGAGGGCTGCCCCGGCTGCCAACCAGCCGGCCCTGACTCGCAAGTAATGGACTAGTAGGGGGACCGTGCAACTCCCAGGGCCCACCAGGGGCGCGGCCGGCCGCTTCCGGCCAGGACCGGAAGTGCTTGCGAATGGCGCTGCGCCCGCTGCGCGCTAAGACGCACTTTCGGCTCGAGCGACCGCTGTCCTCATGGCTTCCGGCAGGGGACGCCTGGTGCATCCTGGGAGTAGTAGTCCTGTCAACCTCCCTCAGTCAATTCCGGCCTCTTTTAGCGTAGAGGCGCCATTTCCGGGGATGGGCTGCTAGAAAGAGGGCGCATGCGCAAGGATTACAAGGCCCGACAGGCCTCGGGGGCCAGTGGCCCACTACCTTGTGGGAAACGTAGTTTTTCAGGCGCGGAAACCGCGGCGCTCGACCGGCAGAGGACTCGGTTTCCCAGAGGGCCGAGCGCAGCGCAAATGGAGGTAGCGGGACCTATGTGAGCCGGTAGGTTCGTGGCGAGGGAGACGGCGGCGTAGGCAGCCTCCTGGCCAGGCCCCAGAGACCCCGACGTGCTGTGTGCCCCCCATGCCTCCAGGCCTGGGGACCCCGACTCTCGTGAGGACCCCAGCCCCGACTCAGGTGTTCCCTCCACTGAGCCCACGACGTTGCCGGGGAACCCCGAGAAAAGACGCCCGCCTTCCCTTTCTCAGGCTCGATCCCCGTATCCCCGCGGCGTGTTCCCCGCGCATTCGGGAAGCAGGAGTGGGCTTGGGAGTCCGGCCTGGCCGGCAGCGTGCTGGGTGAGGGGCAGGGCGTCCCCTGCGCTGGCCCTGCGACCCGGCGCGTGTGCTCCGCGCCCTCCTCTCCTGGGGGTTGGAAGCCCCAGTGTTGGACCTGGTGCCGGGCACTCAGAGCCCCGCGGAGTCCACCGCCCCGCTCCGTGGTGGGTACCCGGGCTGGGGGGCTTGGCGCCGGGGAAGGGGTGGCGGATGGGTGGCTCTCTTGGCGCCGGGGAAGGGGTGGCGGATGGGTGGCTGAGAGCCGTGCGCAAGGGCGGGCCTGGGCTGGCCTCTCGGCCACTGGGCCCGGGTCAGCAGCCCGCACTCTGCGCGGCTGGGAAAGCTCGGGGGCGTGTGGAGGGGTGCAGGCCAGAGGCCCCCGGGAGGTGCGCCAGGAGCTGCAGGCGCTTGCCCCTGCCCAGCATGGGTGTCTTAGGGGGTCACGGACGCCCCAGCTCTGAGAGCCTGACCCTCAGGAGCCAAGGACTTGGCTGCCGACTCCTCTGGAGCTCCCAGGGCGTCTCCCAGCAAATAAGAACAGACCTTCCGACAGGCAGGCGCCCCCGTCTTGGTGGGGCGCTCACTGCGGGCCCCGCGCCATGCACGGGGCGAGTGGCCCGGTAGCATGGATGCTGCTTCTGGCCCTGAGGTCGAGGCCTGGCTGGCTGCTTGCGACCAGAAGTCCCCAGCAACAGGCCCCTTAGTCGCTGCCGTTTGACTTCACGTGAGAGCATTGTTGGGACTGGACGAGGTCACAGCATCCGGTCTCTGCCCCCCCCCCCCCCGCCTGGTCTGACGCTTGGCGCTCCCTCCCTCCCGCAGCTGCAGTTGAGCATCTGAACAGAGCTGTGTCCGGGGACGTAGGGCGGAGGCCAGGACTCACGCCTGTGCCCGCGCTGTGCTCACCACAGACACCCAGCAGACACAGGTGAGGGGGCTTTCTGGGGCGGGTGCATCCCCAGGGCAGTGGGTCTGTAGGGGGCCCTTGTGTTAAACGTGTGCTGTCCTCAGAAACAGGCTTCGTGGGCTGTTTTGGTCTAGGTGTGGTGTGGCCTAGGGACATGGCCGAGGCGGAGGCAGACGAGCAGGGGACAGAGCATGACACCCTGCCTTCCGACAGCATCTCCCTCAGCGACTCGGACTCTGACCTCAGCCTGCCTGGCAGTGCTGAGGTGGAAGCCCTGTCCCCGGAAGGCCCCGACGAGCCCCCCTCACCCCCCTCACCCCCCAGGGGCCTCCCCACGGCCACGGTGCAGCCGTTCCACCTGAGAGGCACGAGCCCCAACTTCTGCCAGCGAAGCCACAGTATCTTTGACCAGCTGGAGGGGGCAGCCAGGCGGGCTCCGCCCTCTGTGGGCCAAACTGTCAGAGGGGCTAGTGGGGGCTTCAAGCGGCCTCTGGCGCCCTTAAGCCAGCCCCCAACAGAGGGCCTGGGCAGGGCCAGTCCCAGCCCTGCGCCTCCAAGGGTGCCCCCCGTCCCCGACTATGTGACCCATCCCGAGCGCTGGACCAAGTACAGCCTGGAAGATGTGGCTGAGGCTAGCGAGCAGAGCAACCAGGCCGCCGCCCGGGCCTTCCTGGGCTCCCGGAGCCTGGCCGCCCCCCGTGACTACGTGCCCTCCTTCAACCAGGACCCCTCCAGTCGCGGGGAGGGGAGAGTGGTCTTCACTAAACCGGCCCGAGCCGGCGAGGCTGGGCCGCAGAGGAAGCGGGCCCTGAGGAAGGCAGGAGAGCCCGGCGGGGCCGAGGGGCCCGTGGAGCTGGCCCACCTGGCCAGGCCCGGGAGCCCAGAGCCCGAGGAGAGGAGCAGCCCAGCTGGGGACCTGCAGGTGGGGGGCACGCCCGAGGGGGCCGCCGCCCCTGAGCCAGCAGCAGACCCCCCAGTGGCGGAGACTGTCGGCTTCCACGGCAGCAGGAAGCGGAGCAGAGACCACTTCCGAAACCAGAGCGGCGGCCCTGTGGCTCCTGGTGCTGAGCTCTGAGGAGTGGGGCTGCCCCATGCGGGGGCGCCGTGGGCTGCCTGCAGGTGCAGTCGCCCGCGTGGGGGACCAGTAAAGGTTTGATGTTCCTCAGGCTGGTGTCTCTGTGTGGGCCCCTCCCCCCTCACCGGGACAAATGTGGCTGGGGTCTTCGCGATCGCCCCTTCCCACACCGGAGCCCCTGGACCCCATGTCAGGGCTCGGACAGTGTTTTGAGCTTCCCCTGCAGCAGATCTTACCAAGGGGACTGAGGTCTACCCTCCTTGTCCAGGGCGGGGGGTGGAGAAGGCCCCCCGAGGCGGGGGCCACGGAGGCTGATGGACTCCGTCCCAGGAGGCTGGAGTGGGGATGGGGCAGCCCCCCAGTCGGTGCCCCCCAGGCCATGTGTGAAGATGACCAGTGTTCCAAGGCTGTGTGCAGGGGGCTCCACAGCAAGGGAAGGAGGCAGCGGGAGGGGCGGCCAGTCTGCCGTCCTGTCCCTACCCTGGGGCTCTGGGCCCCCAAGGGAAGGAGGGCCTCACCAGGCCTGGCGCTGAGCCTCGCTGGGGGAAGCCCAGAAGCTGGGGTCCCGCCCCACCCCACGGGCCTCACTGACTTGCAACCTGAGTCTCCCAGCTGCCGGGTCCGCTGGGCTTGGCCTGGGACTGCAGCCTGCGTGGGGCTGTCCTCCAGCCTTCAACACCCAGCCCAGCACCCACTGAGCTGTTGGGGTGCGGGCATGGGACCCCACACACCCAGTGAGCACCCGGCCCCAGGTTTTAAGAGACAGGCTAACCACGGACATTCTGAAAGCAGATTCATCTCTTGGTGGAACACAGGTGGGGGGCAGGTGTGAGACTGGCCACCCCGCCCCCAACACCAGGTGGCTCTGGCAGGCCCTCTTGTCCGGGGCTGGCCGTCCTGGTGCTGGCTGGCTGCTTCTGAGGCTCCGTCCATGGGGAGAGGGTTCCCGGTCAGGCCAGGGGCCGGCCCAGGGCTCCGGGAGAGGCGGGCCCCGAGCGCTGACAGCCACGAGGCTCAGGTGTCCCCAGGCGGCAGGCCAGCCTCCGGTTGTTCCCTGCTCCCCGGGCCTGCACCGTGCTCAGCGGGCCACTGCCGGTTCCTGCTGCCCGAGTCCTGAGAGGCTGGAGGGAAGGAAGGCCCTTCAGATGCTGGGGGCCAGCCAGGGAAGGGAGAGGTGACCCCTGAGGTCTGAGGTGGTGGCTGGGTGACCCCTCACGCCTGGTGGGTCAGTGGGTGTGGTCAGGGCGTCTGCTCCACTGGGTACACAGTAGCCCCCAAGGGCCATCACAGGCCTGGCCGTCCCCTCCTGAGACACACACTTACGGTGGAGGACAGCACCCTGGGCCAGTGTGTTGACCAGGGAGGACAGCAGCGCCGTGCAGTAGTTGACCTGCCAGAAGGAGAGGCATCAGGGGATCCCTGGGCCCAGCCCTGAGCCCCACAGACAGTGGGACGCACAGGCACTGTCCCCGTCTGCTGGCCCTCCCCTGCCAGGGCCCCTCCCTCTGGCTGCATTGGAAGGAAGGGGCTGCAGGGCAAGTTCCCAGTGTGTGTAGTGAGGGGGCTCATGCAGGACCCTCAGGGGTGTAGCACCTTCTAGGGGTGCACGACTCTTGAGGGGTGCAGGGCTCTCTAGGGAGGGCACTGGGCCTCTCAGTGACGGGTGGGGCTGAGCTGCAGCCTGGGGGACAGGCCCCTGGTTGGGACGTGGGGACAGCCCATGGCCCTGGTGTCTGCTGCGCTGCCTACCTGGGACTCCAGACCCCGGACGCGCTTCTCATGATCTCTGAGCCCCCGGAGGTGCTGGGCTAGGAGGTCCACCCTGTGAGGATCGGGGGCACAGGCCGATGGCCACAGGACTCCTCCCTTGTCCCTCATCCCTGCCCTTGGGATGGGCTTTGGGTCACTGAGACCCCTGAGTGTCCGAGTCCGGGGTGCCCTGGCCCTTTTGCGTCACCCCGAATCTGGGGCTGAAGGCTTCTGCGTCCTCCCTGCATGCACAGAGGCTGGGACGCACCATTCTGGGGCCCCCTGGAGAGATGGAGGACGGTGGGGTTCCACTCAGAGACCCCAGAGCAGGTGGACACCTCGCACATTGGCCCCTGTCCCCAATAGAGCAGAGCCGTTTGGGGTCAGCCTCCTTCCCCAGCTCAGAGCCTGGCAGGTGGGCACAGTGATGGCGGGGGCCCCCCCCCAGCACCTGTGGGCGGTTTTCCGCAGCACCTCCTCCTCGCTGTCCCTCCTCCGGTTCTCTAGCCTGCTCAGGTAGTTCTCCTTCTGAACCGCCTCCCACGCGACCATCTTCTGGTCCAGGGGCTCTGGCAGGTCCCTCTCTGGAGGGCCGGGCAGCGGTGGGCGTGACTAGAGCCCAGCAGGTCTGGGGCAGCGGCCAGAGCAGCGCAGCAGGAGGGACTGCGGCCCCCGTCACTGTGCCTGGGGCCCCAGACACGAGGTGGAGCAGAGCCAGCCCTGCTGCGGGGACCTCCGTGCCGGGCCTGTGCCAGTGCCTGCCCTCGCCGGCTTGCCCTCATCGGGCCCCGCCTCCCCACGGCCCCGCCCGACAGCCCCGGCCCCGCCCCTACACGGCCCGGGCCCCGCCCACAGCCCCGCCCCTACACGGCCCCGGCCCCGCCCCTGCGCGGCCCTGCGCCTCACCCAGGTGCGCCCGCTTCTGCCCGGCCTGCCTCCCCAGGAGCCTCCGGAGCAGCAGGCTGAGGTGGCTGAGCAGGATGAAGGGCGGCGCCAAGGCCGGGCGCTCGTGGTATTCCACGATGAGGTGGAAGCGCTGGCACTTCCAGAACGTGTCCGCGTTGCCCTGCACCACCTGGAAAGTGTAGCTGCGCGGCGGGGGCGGGCGTGTGGGCAGCGGGCGGACTGTGCCCCTCACCCTGCCCAGGGCCCCGGGAGTAGACGCCCCACCCTCTCCCGGTGGCCTCAGACCACCCAGCGCTCTGCGGTGTCGGGGGGCACGTTCACTGGCTCCCTGGCGCAGGGACTGGGGGCAGCACCCCACCCCCCAGGCGCCTGCCCCCCAGAGCCAGGGCAGCGGGGACCCAGGCCGCCCACAGCTGGGCGGGGGCACCTGAACATGGCGATGAGCAGGTTCATGAGCAGCACGTTGGTGACCAGCAGGAAGGTGACCAGTAGGAGCACCACCAGCCAGTTGGCGTAGAGGTTGGGGCAGGAGGGCGCGTCTCCCCGCAGCCGCGGGTGCGCGGAGCAGTTCACACGGGCGCCTGCGAGGCCAGCAGGTGCGTGAGGGCAGCCGGCACAGCCCGCTTCCAGGGGACGGGGGGCCCTGGTAGGTGCCCAGCGGTGCTGGTTTTCGGGAGGTGGTCTGTTTCAGCACTGCAAGCCCCCACCATGGGACCCCCAGTCTCAGGCAAAGCAAAGGACGGCCAGCCTCTCTGCCTGGCCCCAGCTCCCCTCTGCCAGGCTGAGTGCGCGACCACTTGGGGGCTGGGGACAGAGGGCCCAGCCTTCTGCTGGTGGCTGTGGGTGGGTGCTGCCTCCTCACTCCCACCCCTCCCCAGGTGCTCCAGGCCGCTCTGGGGGGCACCTGACGTGTGGGACTGCTCAGGACCCTCATGACACTGATGCCCCCACAGGGGCTCCCGCCCCAGCCCCTCAGGGGCCAGCTCCTCCCACACCCACCTCTGCCCTGCAGGGCTGGCCCTGGACCCCCAGCCCATCCCACCGGACAGGAGGTGGTGGGCGAGTGCGGGCCCATGGGGGTCCTGGGTGTGCTCCGCGGATGTGGGCGTGCACCTGCTCGTTGTACTGGGGGCCCTGCCTGTGTGGACCGTGTCCCGCCTCCACCTGCACCCGTCATGTCAGCGGGACCTGGTTGCACATCCCATGTCTCCCTTGCTGGGCACCGCCCTGTCCTCACTGAGTGTGTGGAGGAGGCGGGCCCGCGACACCCTCCCCCTGGCCTTCCTCCCCAGTTCTTTCCCCTCCTGCTTGACACCGCCCCCCAGCAGGAGCCATATGGTGAGGACAGCAAAGCCTGGTCACACTAACGTCCTTGAAAGCTAATCCTGCAGATAAGCAAACAAGACGTCACAGAGGGGGTGCCGGGGGCTCAGAAAACAGCCCAGGGAAATGGGCCCCAAGGAGCACCCCGGTTAGGAGGCAGTTTCCATGACGCCCCGCTGTCCCCTTGACAAATATTTACTGTGCGCTCTTGCCTCATTAGCTGCCAAGGTCAGGGTCAGGCCTCAGCAGTGTGCCAGCCATTGCCCTGTGGCCCCTCTGCCCCCACTCCGTGTCCAGAGTGCCCTCTGGGGCTGGAGCCCTGGGCCCCTCACCAGGCCCCTGGCTGCCAGCCCAGCCCCAGCCCGAGGTCGGGGGCCGCCTCAGGGGCTGCCCCGCATCAGCCAGCTCCAGGCTGGGGCTCGCGTAACCCCGCAAGCCCCCTGCCCGCTGGCCCCAGGAGTGTCTGGCACTGACCGTCGATCTCGTCCAGCGGGATCTGCCCGAAGATCTGCAGGTAGGGCCGGTAGAGCACGCGGCGCAGCACCCACTCCGGGCGGCTGTCGTGCGGGTGCAGCAGCGCCTGGGTGGTCACGCCGTAGGCCACCAGCCACACGCCCAGGAAGAAGAGGAAGAAGAAGACGTCCTTCATCTGGAGGGTGGGGCCAGGTATCAGCGGCCAGGCCCGGGGTGGGGGGCTCGTCACTGGCTCCCCGGCCCCGGGGGGCTCACCATCCGCTCCACGATGATGATTTTGGGGCCCAGCTGCTTGTGGATGGCGAAGATGTGGATGAGGCGGAGCGTGAACACCATGAAGTCGATGGCGAGCACTGTCCGGCCGGCCTCGAATGCCGAGGGCAGCATCCTGCAGGGGCAGGGCGGGCTGGGCGCGGTGCCGGGGACAGGTGGGGTTCCCCAGGCTGCCCCGCGAGGCCCCTGCCCCACAGACCTGCAGGTGACACCAGCAACAAACAGGAGGATGGCCACCATGTCACACTTGTTCCAGCTGTCCTCCACGTAGAGCGCCAACTTCTTCCCCAGGTGGGTGTCCTCGTTGGTGAAGAAGCCCTGGCGGGGGGCGGGTGGGTCAGGAACAGCTGCCTGGGCCCCCGCCCCGGCGGCACCAGCAGGGATCAGGGCTCAGTGGGCCGGGCCCCCACGGACCTGGCGGACCTCCTCCACCACCAGCGTGAAGACCCAGAAGTAGAGGGTGACCTCAGGCCCCGACGGCCCCTGGGGCGGTGGCCTGAAGTCCACCAGCAGGACGTAGGTGAATAGGAGGAGGAAGGCGAAGTACATGACCACGTTCCCCAGGAACACGGTCACGGGCGCACCCCAGAACTTCCGCCAGCGCGTGAGCAGGAGGGCGGCCTGCGGGCCCCGGCCGCCCTGAGTCCTCCAGGCCTCGTCCGGCGCCTCTGCCCTGCATGCACAGGAGCCCACAGCGAGCGGTCAGGCGGCCGCCTGGGGCCCTGCGCCCCACTGCCGCCCACCGCCGGAGCCCTCCTCGGCCCCTACCCACTGCCCGGGCCGCGCAGCGCGCTGGTCTCCATATCGAGGCTGTCTGGCTCCTGGAGGTCCTCCAGGCCCATCCTCAGCTGGGCTTCCTCACTGCAAACACCGGGGACCCTCAGAGGGAGTGCAGGGCGAGCTGCGGAGGGAGGCTGGAGGGCTGAGCACAGCGCCCCACATACCTGAAGGTGATGAGGTTGGTGTAGAGCAGGGCGGGGCACAGGAAGGCGCCCAGCAGCCGCAGGATGGGGGTGTCCGAGGCCATGTCCCCCCACCAGATCTTGGTCAGGAAGGCCTGGAATAAAGGCACGGGCTAGCCTCCCTCCCACCTCCACGCAGCCCGAAGGGTGCCCACTGAAGCCCCACCTCTACCAGCCCTGCCTCCGGGGGCCCCCACCTTGCTGGGCAAGGCCCTTCAATGTGAAGGGGCCAGGCGTGGGGGTCGGGAGCGAAGACCCGGGGTGGAGGAAGGGCACCCCCTCCTGTGCCCCCTCTGCATGGCCCTTGCGAGGCCGCTGCTCACCTGCACCCCGTCGTGGGCAAAGAAGGCCTTGCTGTCGGCCTCGGCTGCCAGGTGCAGACAGGTGGTCCTGCTCCAGCTGCGGTTCCGGCGCACCAGCAGGGCGAAGGCGCGGTCCTCGCTGTTGCTGTAGCACTCGGAGAAGAGGCCTGCCCGGGGCACCGGGCGCTAGTGACGGGCCGGCCCTGCCCGGGCCAGACCCTGCAGGACCCACCGCTGCCCTGTGCCCCACCTCCAGGGGCCGTCCCGCCTCCAGGGGTTGCCCTGCCTCCCAGGGATGCCCTCCTTCAGGGCCACCCCTCTCCCAGGGACAGCCCGCCTCCAGGCCCGCCCCGCCTCCAGGGACGCCCCGCCTCCAGGGGGCTGTCCAGCCTCCAAGGACACCCCACTCCCAGGGACGCCCCGCCTCCAGGGGCTGCCCCGCCTCCGGGGGGACGCCCCGCCTCCCGGGCACCTCCATAGCCTGGTGTGTTCAGGGCCCCGCCTGCCCCCATCAGGACCCTGGGACCCTCGGTCACCCTGAGTGTCCCCAGCCCGTGCCCCAGGGCCCAGCACATGCCGCAACTTGGCGCTGCGTCGTCTGTCCCTTTGTCAGGGTTAGGACAGTAGGGCCCACCTACCCCCCGCAGGAGCAGGGGCGCCCCAAGGGGACGCCAGGCCCGGGGCTCACCCAGGGCCAGCTGCTCGTACTTGGCCTCCGTCTCCAGGTGCGACATCTCCCGGAGGATCTTGCAGGCGGCCAGCGCGGCCGCCACACCCTCCTGGCCCTAGGAGAGGGGTGTCAGGGGTGCCCCCGGGCACCACACCCAGGCATCCCCCGGGGCCACCACTCACCATGGCCCAGAAGTAGGTGGCCATCCGGTGGTGGTCCTGCAGCACGGCCCACAGCAGCAGGTCCCTCCACGGGTCCTCGCTCTTCTGGCTCAGGTCCAGCACCCACTTGTGGCCCCGTTCCTGCAGGGCCGGCTGTCAGCCTGTGTGGGGGCCCCGGCCATTCCCGCCCGGAGCCCCCCGCATACCGCTTGGTAGAGCCCCCGGCAGGCATCCTGCAGGAAGTCCTTGAGCAGGCGGGAGACGTCCTGCAGGGAGAAGGCGGGCGGCCCCGCCGGGGGGCCCCGTGCCTGGAGCGCCAGCCAGCCCTCGTGCCGATGCTGTAGGAGCTCGCGCAGCGGGCTCTTGGGGGGCAGCGCCCGGTACAGCTGCTGCAGCCGCCCAAACGTCAGGAAGTCGGCCATGTGGGCACCCTGGTCCACGAACAGGCGCACGAACTCAGGCTTGTTGCTCACCAGCGCATCCATCATCACCTCCTCCAGGTCGCAGGACTGGGGGACACGGCCGGGGTGGGACGGGGACAGTGAACGGGCGCCGGTACATGGGGGTGCCCTCTGCCCCCGCCCCTGGTCACCCAGCCTGTCCCTCCGGGGGCAGTGGGCACGGTGGGCAGAGTGTGTCCCCGGCCCCGGGGCTTCGGCGCCCACAGCCAGCTGCCATCCAGCCCCTGCTGCCTGTGGAGGAGACGAGTGACCCCGCACCTTCCACTCCACGTCCCCGTTGAAGAGCTCGCTCTTGGCGATATCCACGCGGTCCCAGGCCACGGCCAGCTTGAGTTCGTCCAGGTAGTCCCGCGCGTCCTGGCTCTGGTTCTTGCAGGCTGCAGACACAGGGGTCGGCGTGAGGCGAGCCCGGGGGGCCCCCAGGCGGGACAGGCGAGCACAGCCGTCTCCCCGCCGGCCTGGCCCACGGCCTGTGCTCATCTCCAGCAGAGTCCACAGAGCCCACGCGTGAGACACCCGTGTCCACGGACAGGGAGACCGGACGTGGTCCTAACGGACGGGCGATGACACGGCCTTAAAGGGGAGGGACGCAGACACGCCACCGTGGGGATGGGCCCAGGGGCCTGGAGCCCAGGGACAGACGCCGGACCCCAAGGCCACACGTTCTGTGACCCCATTGGCTGGAAATGCCCCAAACCAGGCATGTCCACAGAGACCGGAAATGGACCGATGGCTGCCTGCCGGGGTCTGTGGAGAGGGGCGTGACTAATGGGGGCCGGATTCTTCCTGGGGCGGAGAGAACGTTCTGGAATTACGAGCGAATGCACCCCTCCAAAAAAACCACGCCACGGTGGCTTTGAACGTTATAGCGAAGCAGCGAACGCAAAACCTGCCGGATACGGATTGCGTCGCGAATCTGTGTCACCGTCCGCAGACTCACATCTCCCATAACCACCCCAGCTGTGGTGTGTGTGCTGCGGAAGCCAGCACGGCGTTGCGCAAACGCATGTGCACACCCACGGCAGAGCGGGGCTGCCCCGGGCGTCCCGGCTGCTGGTCCCGGAGGCCCAGGCCTGGGCAGGGGGTGTGTGTGGGGGTGGCCACTGCCTCTCCCGGCCGCCCTCACCTTTCACCAGCGCCTTGAGGACGACCGTGTCTAGCTCCTCGGAGCCTTCCTGCTCGAAGTCATGAATGGTGAGCAGGTGTGAGTGGGAGGTGATGTCCTGCAGCTGGGACAGCAGAACAGAGGAGGCGGCCGCGGGCGTGAGGCCGTGTCCCCGCTGAGAGTCCCCGCCGGCGGCCCCCACGGCGGCTGGGGGCTTGCTCGCTCTGGGACCCCCCGCCCCCGAGGGCGTGGGAAGCGGGCACAGACCCTCCCGCAGGAGTGTGGGGCGGGGACCAGGGCTCGCCCTCCCGCCTGTCCCCTGCCCTCCCGGGGGCGCCTACCAGCTCTGTCCAGCGCACGATGTCCGCCCAGGAGAAGTGCTCGCTGGGGAACTTCTCCTTGAACTGCTTCTCAGCCGCCTGGGGCGCCAGGAGGTGCGGCTGGGGCACCAGGGCAGCCAGCACATCGGCGAGGCCCCCCGAGCCCGCCAGGATCAGCCACGGGGTGGCGTGTGCCACAGCCCTGGAGATCCTCTGAGGCGCGGGGGGGGGGTGAGAGCAGACCCCAGGTCAGCCCCCGTGCCGCCCCGGGTGCCCCACCCTCCCCTGCCGGCCCCCCCAGCCTACCTCCAGGGTGTTGGGGTCACCATTGACCAGCAGACAGAGCACGGGGATCTCAATGCTGCTGGTACCTGGGGACAGGGCACCAGTGAGGGGCTGGGGGCCCGGACAACCTGGGACCCTCCCGTGGGGCGAGCACCAGGCCTCGGGCCACCGATCTGCTGCATCTTTGAGGCACAAGCCAGCCAGGAGGCTTTTTCTAGTGACACACGGGCTCCAGGCTGCCGACTGGGGGCTGTGTACCCCAGGACTCCCCCCAACACACGCACACACTGCCCAGTGTGGCCGCGCTGTGGCCACTGCCCCTGGGACCCGGTTCTGGGCCGCGTGCCGGGCGTGGCTGCCCCGGGGGCAGCGTGGATGGAAGCAGTGAAGGTCTCCCCCAGACGTGACCGGGACACGGGGCTTCCTGGTGCCAGGCGCCCCCCCACCCCACGCCCCACCAGGGACACCCGAGCTCCCAGGCAGGGTCCCCCCAGACTCCCACAGCTGGGGCTTGGGGGCTGCCTTGAAACTGGGCTCCGGAGGTGCTTTTGTTCTTAGGGAGCACCGGCGAGCCGTGTTGCACGCTGCGTATGCACGTCACGAGCTAGTCTACGGCCTGTTCACACACTTGACCTTCATGGAAAGGCCGACACGCTGCCCGGTTGTAACTGGGAGCCGCCGCTGGTCTCTGAGTCAGCGGTGGGCATTCCGCGGGCGACGCTGCCCCCTGGTGTCGGCACGCCACGCGGCCAGTGGAGGCAGGGGCACCTCTGGAAACTGGCCCACAGTCTCATCCCGGACCTGCCACGACTCCCAGAACTGTGTCCCCCACCTCCTGGGCCAGCAGCCCCCCGCCCCAACGCCCATGGGGCCCGAGCCCCGGGGCTCCGGCCTGCGGCCTGGCGGTGCCCGCAGCCTGGTGGTGCCCACGGCCTCCCTGGCGGCCTCACCCCCGTAGCTGGTCCGCTGCTCCGAGATGTGCTTCTCCAGCCTCAGCCACAGCTCCGTCAGCCCGTCCCCCTCGCCGGGGGGTCCCGGCTCCACCAGGATGAAGTGGGAGTAGTTGTTGTCCAGGGCGCACAGGGGGCCCTGGCCGCTGCCGGGGTCCGTGGGGTAGTAGAGGGCGCTGTGCTCCTGGGACCCGGGCACCCCATGAGGCCGGGCCGGGTTTTGTCCCCAAGCAGTCACCACCCCCAGAGGTAGGGAGGGCTGGGCAGCGGCTGGGAGGGGTCCTCTGGCCCTGACTGGGATGACCCCTGGGGGCCGCCCTGCCCTGTGGGGCAGGGGCCGCCGCCTGCATTTGGGTGCTGGTCTCGGCTGAGTCCTTGGGGCTGGGGTCCCCGTTCTGGGTCCCGGGTCCCGGCTGGCTAGGGGCCTGGCTGCCCCCTCCCCACTCTGTCCCCTGGGCAGTGCTGCCACCTGCTGGCCAAGGGCTGGGCACACAGCTCCTGGGCCCCTCTCCCTCCTCTCTGTCCTCCCTCCCCTGCTTCTGGCTGGGGGTCCTGACCCCCCACGGCCCCTCACTGTCCCCCGTGAGCCCTGAGGGCAGCGTCTGGTCTGTCCAGGGCACGTGGAGGGGCTGGGACATGTCTGCCCAACAAGGAACGGGCAGCAGATGGCGGGGTGTGGACGGCGGGGTGCGGATCCCACGATGTGTCCCCCTGTGGCCGCTCACCTGGGCGTCCTCCAGCCGCTGGCGGTGCAGCACGTGGCCCAGCGAGGCGAGGCCCAGGGCCACCACGCGGGCCTCAGTGGATGTGCTGGCCAGCGAGTGGTCCCGCACCGCCTGCCCCACGTACCGGGACAGGCCCACGCGGAGCGCGCTGGTCAGGATCCAGGCGCCTGTGGGCGGGCGGGGGGCCGGGCCGTGAGGCTGGGCCCTGAGGTCTCCCCTGACCCTGGGCCGTGGGGGGTGGCCGGGGGAGGGGCCTCACCTGTGCTCTGCGCTGCCTTCACCAGCCCCTTGCGCAGGATGTGCCGCAGCCAGGACTTCATGAGGGAGGGCCGCTCCATGCCCACCAGAGATACCACCAGGTTGGGGGCCGGCAGGTGCCACTCGGCCAGCAGGAGGTCAAAGAGCATGGACGGGGCCACGCTGCTGGGCACCTTCACGAACTACAGGGCGTGGGGGCCTCGCTCAGGGCTCAGGGCTCAGGGCAGGGGGCACTGGGCAGGGGACACTGGGCACGGGGGCACTGGGCATGGGGGGCACTGGGCATGGGGCACTGGGCATGGGGGGCAGGCAGTGGGAGGCTGGTGGGGGCACCCCAGTCCCCCCCTGGGCCTGGACACCCCCCACCGCCCCCCCGTGAGAGGCGAGGGTGGGGTCAGGAGGGTCCTGGGTGGGCTGGGGGCTCTGAACATGACCCCCGAGGGAGCAGCCCTGTGGGTGAGTGAGCAGGGCAGGGAATGGGGGCCCCTGGGGTCCAGCAGGTGGGTGGCCCTCAGTCACCAGGGCCTGGGGCCGAGTCCTGGTGGGGGTGGGGGTGGGCCGGCAGCCCCTCACCCTGCCTCGCTTCTTCCCACAGCCACCGAACTCTATCTCGCCCCAGCACAGGGCGGACCCCCGCCCGGCTCCAGTGTCCCTGGTTCTGCCAGCACAGGTGGCATCATTGGTCTCCTGCATGGTGACCCCCCTGCAGGGACAGAAGGTGGGAGAGGTCAAGCCTGGCTCCCCCCCTGCGGGAGGCGGGTGGCTGCCCTCACCCTGGAAGCCCCCCTCCCACAGCGCCGACTGAAACCGGTCAGGACTGCTGTCTTCTGTCCCTTCTGAAACGGAGCGTCTGTCTCGTCAGCCCACCCAGAGGGCGTCTCTGCCCCGGGCCCCGGGCACGAGCCTGCCCCGCCCAAAGCCCCCCACGACCACATCTCCTGTCCCATCGCCCCCTCCAGCTCCTGCCTCAGTGGCTGGACCCCCCCAGCCCAAAACACTACCCCGTCCCCCGGTTGGGGGTGGGGGTGGGGACCCGCCTCCGCACCCCACCCGCCTCCTGGTCCCCCTGCTCACCCCGCTGCGTGCGCTGTGGCCCGGCCCCTCCTGGCGCCGCTTCTGTGGAGGCTTTGGCAGGAGGTGTCCTGAAAACCCAAAAGGGCCGGGAGGGGCACGTTGGGGTTCTGGGGCTGGCGCCGTGCCCGATGCCAGGCAAATGGGCCCAGCCCATGGCATGGGTATTCAAATGGGCAGGATTTGCATAGGCAGGTGTTCTTGTTTTCTAGTGTCCCCTTGTTCCTGGAGGGGGTGGGGACTGTGACCCCGGCTGGAGTTCTGCCCCCCAACCCCTAATCCTGCAGCCCAACAGCAAAGGCTCTGGGTCTCTCACTCCGAATGGGGGGTGGGGGCAGGTGGCCACCCGGTCACCGGAGGCCATCGGGGGCAGAGCCAGGCAGCCCGGCCCTGGGGGTCCCAGCCCGGCCCCTCCCCAACCTGTGTGACCGCCCCCCCAGACCCTCAGACCCTGAGCCCATCTCCCCCACCCTGAGATGCGGGCAGACGGTGGCAATGAGACGCCGGGACCCGTCCCAGGCTCAGCAGGTCAGGCCAGCGGCCCCTCCCAGTGAGGACTTGGGGTCCCCAGGGCCAGGTGAGCAGCCTCCTGGCCCACCCGCCGTCTCTGCGCCTCTGCTGGCCGCCCTCCTCTTTCCCAACCCCGCAGGCTGTCAGGAGCCCCGAGAAAGTGGGCTTCTCCCTGGGTTCGGACAAGAAAGCTGAGGCAAGCGGTAGGATACCAAGCCCCCTGCCACGGGCCCCCCGCCCCTTCCTGCCCCGGAGGAGGGGGCTCCCCACTCCCGCTCCCACTTGGGAGCCAGGGGCATAGGCCACCCACCTGCTGGTTTTCTCCCAGGTGCCCGGACATGATGCTGCAGCCCCAGGAGCCAGGTGGGCAGCGGCTCCGCCTCCGCCCACCCACGCGCCTGGCACGGGGCAGCACGATGGGGGAGGGGGCCCCTACTTGCAGGGCCGGCCTACAGCCCGGCCAAACCCAGGGAGGGGACCCGCTGTGGGGGTGGCTGCTTGCCATCCCCCTGTGGGCTATGTCTGGGGGTGGCCTCAGCTTCCCCCAGGGCCGGTTGGTTTCTGGTCGGCCCCCCACGCAGCCTCCGTGTGTCCGTCTGCCCTGGGGGGCATGCGTCCCAGCACCCCCCGCGGGCCCCTGTCCACGCCCGGGGTCCTGCAAAGGCTCCGTCCCCCCGGATGTGCTGTCCACCGGCGAGGCAGCGGGTGTGGGCTAGCCGTCAGGCCGCGTGGACGCTGTCCCGTCACGCTGGGCAGGACACATGCCGTGGGGTGTATGACCTCCGTAGTCCCCCTCAGTCCTGGGCTCACAGCCTGCGAGGTCCTGACCACTCCGGGCCTCAGTGTTTCTGAAAAATGGGGACCTGGCCTCTGGGAACTTGTAGGTAACACCCGAGGAGAACAGAGCCAGGATGATACTTCCGTGTCCCCCTCCCCCGAGGACCCCCAGGACCCCTCCCGGTCCCCGCCCCCTCCGGGGCCCTTTGCCTCCTGAGCTTGGGGAGGGGTGGGGGCCGCAGTCCGGGCCCTGGGACCTCCTCCCAGCCGCGTCCTGGGCGGCCTCGCCTGTTGGTCACCAGAGGGCGCCCCAGGACCGCGGGCCGTGCGGCGATGGCTCTGGCCGGCCCTGCCGATCCGCTCTGGTGGAAGCCCCCCTACTGTGCCCCTGGGCACAAGGCCTGAGCCCCCGCAGCAGCCACCTGAGGGCCAGGCACATGACCTGGAGCCCCCGGGGAGCACAGGGGCGACCGAGGCCCCTGAGGAAATGCCAGGCTCCAGCCCAATGGGGCTCCGGGCAAGGACCCCACAGCCCTTGGCTGGTTCTGGAGGAGACAGGGTGATCTTGGGGGGCCCGGCAAGGTCTGGGGGGGCCCTGGGCCAACACCCAGGTGCCTGACCCTGCTGGCTTTTGCTCTGCAGGTTCAGCTGGAGCTGTGGGATGCAGCCCAGGAGGACCCCCAGGTTGCCCCAGCCCGGCTGGTCCCCAGCTGCCCCCACCCCCTTCCTCTTGGCCCCCAGAAGGCTGAGAAACTGACTGTCCCTTCCTTGAGGTCTGCAGGACAACAGAGGTGCTTGAGGTTCATTAAATTACAGGCCCCACAGCCCACCAGCCCCGTCTGTCACCACAGATTCTAGGTGCCAGTGCAGTGCCAGGTGCCAGGCAAGATGGACATGAACAGGACGCAAATGAGAAGAAAGAGAGTAAAATGGCGGGGAGGGGGCAAAGCGGGGAGAGCCAGTGTTTCAAGGCCTTAGATTTAAATGGGCTGGTCAAGAAAACCTATTGGGGAGGTGGCCTGTATGCAAATAACTGGAAGTAGGCTGGTCCATCTGCCCATCATCCTCTCACCTACCCACCCTCACCCACCCACCCATCCATCATCCATCCATCCTCCATCCATCTGCCCCCAAGGCCACTGTCCCCAAGGCCACCGTCCCCAAGGCCACCGTCCCCAAGGCCACCGCCCCCAAGGCCACCGCCACCAAGGCCACTGTCCCCGAGGCCACTGCCACCAAGGCCACTGTCTCCAAGGCCACTGCCACCATCCATCATCCATCCATCATCTATCCATCCATCCCTCCATCATCCACCCACCCCCGCACGGCGCTGTGCGTCCATTCCTCTCTAGTCCCTTGCTCACCATCTGTGAACGTTGGCCAGGCCCTGGGCCCGTGCAGTTGGTGAGTCAGTTGCCCAGAGGCTGTGAGGGCAGCTCTTCCACAGGCTCTGTGGTTGTGGGGAGAGTGGGGTGGGGGCTGGGCGAAGCACCCCACATAGCATGTGACGCTGTCACGTGGTGTCTCTCACAGACAAGATCACTGTCCCGAGGTGGGGCCTCGCCTCCCGGCATCCGATCTCCCTCAGGCCACAGCCCAGCTGGGAGCTCAGTGGGCGCTCAGCAGGCTGGATGACTCACCCCTGCACCTCTGCTTCCTCCCTCTTCACCCCTTTTTCTGTTAGTGCCGGCACCTCCGTCTCCCTGCCAGCTTGGGGCCTGAGCTGCTCACCTGCCCCTCCAAGTTCACTCTGCATGGGCCCTACTGGGTTCTGGCTCTGACACGGGCCACGGAGACAGCTTGACAGGGCCGGTCCCACCCGCCCCAGTGCCAACAGTCAGGTGGACACGGCCCTGGCCCGGAGGCCACCCCCTAGGGCCCAGAGGGGCAGGGACAGGCCACCCAGCCCAGGTGTCCTGCCCCCTGTTCTCCCCATGGGGGACGCCCACCAGCCTCTCTCCCAAGGATAGGCCTCATGGTGCCTCACAGGCCCCCCCCCCCCGGGCGTGAAGCAGGTCGCCCCCCAGAGGACCAGCAGGGGTTGCTGTCTCAGGCGGGGGCCCTGGGAGGGCTGGGGAGGTCTCAGGTCTTGCTGGTCTCAGCCCTCCCTCCCCAGCGTGCGCTGGGCAGGCGTGTGCCCAAGGGTCCAGCAGCGAGCCCTGGGCTTCAGGTATCAGGGCACACAGGAACCCAAAGGCACATGTGAGGGTGATTTTGCCACAGAGGCTGCTGGACTGGGGGCCAAAATACATCCACGCCCTGACTTTGCAGGTACTTGGTGCACATTCCCAGCAAGGACCTGGAAGCGGACCCCGAACCCCAAGCCTGACTTCTCTGCTCAGACTCAGGGCTCCACTCCAGGGGACTTTGGATCCTCAGTGCTGGCCCCCAAGACACCTGTGTGGAAGGGGAGGGAATCGGGGTGCTTGGAGTGCTGGCCGCAACACCCTTCGCTGAAGCCCCCCTGACCTCCAGCACAAAGCAAGTGGCAGCTGCCCCAAACTTTCGTGTATGTGCTGCCGCAGCGAGCACCCCGATCTGTAAGTCTTGCCTGGCTTGGATAACTGCACTTGAGCCCCTGCGAGTATCTGCAGGGGCTTCCTATTGGCTGGGCTGGGCCACAAGGCACTCTGGGGACTTCAGAGGATGGGAGCATGAGCCCAGCTGGCAGGAAGGGGACACATCAGGTGACCTAACCTCAGACCCAGGAGAACATGCGGAGAGCTGCCCTCGCCCACCTGTCCAGGGGGACCCTGGGTCCTGGGCTGCCCAGGTCAGTGTGTGCTCCTCCCTCGCCAGCCGCTGACCCCATAGAAGGCGGCGGGCAGGTGTGGTGTGTAGAGGGTGTTGGCACAGCACCACCGTTGAGGGCAGGTGAATACAGGGTTTCCAGAATGTTCTGAGGCCCTGAGACAGCCCCAGGGCCTGAGGGGCAGGGGAGGGGGTGCCTCTGTCAGCCTGTGTCCAGGACCCCAGGGTGTGACATGTGCACCCGCAGAGCCTCTGTGTGGGACAGGCGGGGCTTCCCTCAGTGGAGGGGGCGCCTGGAAGGCAGCCTGTGAGTTCCTGGGCTGGGTCAGGCCCACCGCGCACTGTGAGCCGGCCTGGCTTGGGTTTCTGCGCCTGTGGCCTGGCCCCGCCCACTCCTGAGAAGCCCCGCCCACCAACACCAACTCCAGTCCCACCCACTCCCCAGCCCACCCACACCGCGAGAAGCCACGCCCACCACCAACTCCAGTCCCACCCACTCCCCAGCCCACCCACACCGCGAGAAGCCACGCCCACCACCAACTCCAGCCCCCTCTCACTCACGGCCCCAGCCACGCCCACTCCCGAGAAGCCACACCCAGCACCAGCTTCAGTCACGCCCACTCCCGCCCACCCACGGACCCAGACCCACCCACTCCTGAGAAGCCATGCTCATCACCAGCTCCAGCCCCGCCCACTCCCACCTGCCCACGGCCCCAGCCCCGCCCACTCCCGAGAAGCCACGCACATCACCAGCTTCGGCCCCACCCACTTCCCACCTGCCGCCTTTACTCCGGGCCCTTCCTTCCCTGAGCCCACCTGCAGCCCCAGCCCCACTTGACCTGTGCACCTGGCCTCTCTCCTCTGAGGTTCCACCCCTGGGCCCATGGTCCTCAGTCCTCACCCCCCCCATCTCCGCCCCCCACCAGGTCCTCGGAGCTTGGAGAGAGCTCCTGAGACCCCCTCCCAGCCTCCCCAGCGCCTCCATGCCAGTGGGGCCAGGACCCCCCAAAGCAGGCTTCTGCACAGCTCAGACCCCCCCACCCCAGCCCAAAGCCTCCCCAGGTGCTCAGGTGGCTGCATGTTACAAGTTTTTGAATATGGAAATGTACACAGAAGTAAAGCCCACAGTATCACGATTGTATTCACAATGCCCAATTCACAGGCCCCGTGGTTTCATCTCCATCCTGTCTCCAGGCGCCTCCCCTCGGATTCTTCTCGAAGCAATTCCCCAACATCACATAATTCTATCCAGAAACGCGGCCACGCACACCGGAGGGTGGCCTCTGACCCTGACGTTCAGTGCAGACAGGGAGAGCAGGAGACACACATGCCCGTGAGCCCCAGTGACCAAGGGCCCCCGAGACCATTTTGGCATCATTCTGAAGTCGTGGCTTTGTGAGGTATTTGATGTTTCAATCCATAAGTACTTTTTCATGAAATTTTTCGGTGGACAAAGCTAGGAAGTAATTTTGTTTGGAGATAAAATAGCTGATAAATATATATACGCTCATATTCCCAATGTTGACTTAAGCATTGCTTTGTACTTCTTTGATTTTATATTTGTATCTTTTCTCTTGTACGGAGACACTTAGTTGCTAAGGAATTTAACATGATACTCGCATATACATGTATTTCCAAAGTCACAATACTAATATCATTACTAACCACGACAGTTGGGGGTCCTTTTGTCCTTTGAATGTTAGTGCTAATGGGCTGTCACATTGTGTGGCTGAACCATTGCATAGTGCAACCACTTGAGGGACGTTCTGGTTGTTTCTTGTCTTTTGCTAACAATGTTGCAATGAATAGCCTTGTGTGTGTGTCATTGTCCATCGCTGTCTTCTCAGTCTGAGCTTGTCTTTATGTATCAATGTTAGTAATCCTCTGCTTGTGATACAAGACGCTCACACTGGTTCCCGCGGGTCCCTGCCTGCTTCATTACACTTCACTGGTTTCAGCGACGGCCTCCGGATTTCAGACCGTTCCGACTGGTTTCCCGACTCCAGGCCGCTGAGGAACTCACCATGCTTTATTGGAGAAGCCGTGTGGCTTCATTTCAACGTTGGCATTTAAGACTCTCGTTCTTTTGAAATGTATTCTTGTGCCTCGTCTTTCTCTGTGGCTCTCCAGGTGTCCCTGCACCACCTGTTAAGAGTCCATCTTCCTCCTGGGAGGTGGGTGTGTAGATACCTTTCCCCCACGCAGGCATTCATTCTGAGGATTTGCCCCAATGAAAGGCTGCTGTGTGCCCTGCGAGTCCGCCTGGGGCCCCGCGGGGGCGGATTCTGCCTCTGGGTTCTCTGCCCATTTGTACCAAACCCAAGCACTTCCCAGCAAGGTGCCGCCCCCCCACCCCCCGCACTAATGGGGGGCAGCGGCCGGGACCTCCTTCATTCATTCTCTCTGCCCTTACAAATGGCACCCAGTGCCGCTGCGTCCGAGGTGTGGGGAACGGGCAAGGGTCGGAGCCCCGCCATGTCCACTTTGTGGGGGGCACCTTCAGTAAACTGGCTGGGGAGGTCAGTGAAGACCTGGGATGTGTCTCACAGGAACGGGACAGTGACATGGCTGGGGGACCATGACCCCTCCGCCAGGAACATGTCTCGTGAGAGCCTGTATTTCTGTGTTCCTCACCCCTCCCTCCACCACAGCACCCGTTCAATGCGCAGGGACCCCAACGCCAGGGTGGAGGCAGCGTCGGGGAGCCACGCAAACCTGACTCCATCACCCCGCTACCCTGTGGGCGCAGCAGCAGCTCCTTGGGCCGGGAGGACAGAACACCCATTCTCCATGCCCCTAGGGCGGCGCGAATGCCTCTGTGCTGAGCTGCCCAGACGGCCGGCCTGCCAGGCCGGTGAGTCAAGCCTCGTCCAGAACCGGTTTTTACTGTCTCCAGCCGGCCCGGCGTCCTCGCCACTCGCAGGGCTCCCACGGGGCGGCCCCTGACCCGGGCTATCTCGCTTCTGGGGGCCCCCAGCCCTAGGGAGCACCCACGCGAGCGCGTTCCTCTCCGCCCACAGTGCATGTGCCGGGCACCCAGGGGGCGCTCAGAGTGTCTGCGGGGCTCACCCTCCGCCCGCCAGGCGCCAACACGGTCGGTCCGCGCGTGTCCGCCGTGCCCCTCCGGCCCCCTTTGCACCCCCGGAGAGGCTCAGCGAGGGGACAGTGGGTGTCCGCGCCCTCTGCCATCCTCTGGCCCAGGCCTCCTGGGTTGCTGTCGCCGCACTTGAGGGCTCTGAGCCTTTATTCCCAGATCCGCAGGGTGCTCCTTGTGGGGCTGAAGAAGGTGGCCGCAGGAGGGGCCAAGCAGGTGCACGCGGAACAGGTGGGTGAGAACTGGGCCGAGCAGGTGCACGTGGAAGGGGCGCGTGGAACAGGTGGGTGAGCAAGCGCGGAGCAGGTGCATGCGGAAGGGGCGCGCGGAACAGGTGGGCACAGGCGGGGTCGAGCAGGTGCACGCGAAAGGGGCACGTGGAACAGGTGGGCGCAGGAGGGGCCGAGCAGGTGCACGTGGAAGGGGTGCGCGGAACAGGTGGATGAGGAAGCGCGGAGCAGGTGCACGCGGAAGGGGCGCGCAGAACAGGTAGGTGAGGGCGCGTGGAGCAGGTGCACGCGGAACAGGTGGGTGAGAACTGGGCCGAGCAGGTGCACGTGGAAGGGGCGCGCGGAACAGGTGGGTGAGCAAGCGCGGAGCAGGTGCACGCAGAAGGGGCGCGCGGAACAGGTGGGTGAGGGCGCGCGGAGCAGGTGCACGCGGAACAGGTGGGTGAGGACGGGGCCGAGCAGGTGCACGCGGAAGCGGCGCGCGGAACAGGTGAGCGCGGTTGGGCGCTGGCGGAGGCGCCCCAAGCACTCGGGTCGGGCGGGGCGGGGCCTCTGGCCCTGGGCGGGGCGCGCGACGTCCCCGGGGACCGGCCGGCGGCCACCGCCCCCTGCGGGCCCCGCCCCCCGGCCCGCGCTGGGCGGGCAGCGGCGCCCCGGGGCGGGGGTGGCAGCAGCGGCTCTACCCGCACTGCGCCCCGGCGCCCGCCCTCGCTGCAGCTCCTGGTGCCGCCGCCCGGCCGGCCCGTTGCCTGAGCATGGCCGCCGCCTCCTCCCCGCCCCGGGCCGAGAGGAAGGGCTGGGGCTGGGGCCGGCTGCCGGGCGCCCGGCGGGGCAGCGCGGGCCTGGCCAAGAAGTCCCCGCTGGCGCTGGAGCTGGCGGAGGAGCGCCCGGCGGGCGGCGACCTGGGCCCGCGGCCGCCCGTGAGCCTCGACCCGCGCGTCTCCATCTACAGCGCGCGCCGCCCGCTGCTCGCGCGCACGCACGTCCAGGGCCGCGTCTACAACTTCCTCGAGCGCCCCACGGGCTGGAAGTGCTTCGTCTACCACTTCGCCGTGTGAGTACCGCCCGGGCCGGGCCGGGCCCCCGCGCGATCCCCGCGGACCCGCAGCGCAGTGGGGGCGGCTCTGCGCCTCCGCCACCTGCCACCTGCCGCCACCGGGAGGGCGGGAAGGGGTCCACCGGGAGACACAGATGCCCCGCTGCGGAGCCTTGTGTCCCTGGACGTTCAGGGACTTTGGGGGGCAACCCTGTGAGGGGCTCCCGTGGCTGGGGGGGGGCTTGTGAGCAGGGGGCGTCCGCCGGGGAGGGGTGCCCCGTCCAGAAGTTGGCTTTTCCTCCCTGGAGGGCAGACAAGTCTGGGTGTCACTGCTTCCCGGGAAGGATGTGTGCTCGGAGGGCTTGGCCTTGGGTGCAGGGGACAGAGACCCCCAGGTGGGCCGGCTCTCGCATCTCAGCAGCCCCCAAGGGGAGGGAGCCACGCTCCTACTGGGCAGCATCATCCGGACCCTCCCGGCCTCGCAGGCCCCGAGGCGAGCAGTCCCCCAGCCGGGGTCAGGGTCTGGGGGGGAGACCAGGCTGTCCTGGGGCTGGCAGGCCTGGTGGCGTCCTCTGAGGGGTCGGTGTGGTGGTGGGGAGGGGTCCCTGGGCGTCAGACTCGTGACCCCCTGGACTGAAGCAGAGGGCAGTGAGGCACGTCGTTGTCAGCTGCCCATCGGGGGAAGCCGTGTGGGGGGCAGGCAGGGCCCCTCGGGCAGCACCTGGGCCCCACCTGGCTCCGATCCCGGGGATGGCGTGCCCACGCGGGGCAAGAAGGCAGGGCATGAGGAAGTTCCCCGGTCCCCGCTTCCTGGTGGCCCGGCCAGTGGCGTCTTGATAGGGTGCCAGCCTCTGCTCCGGGAACTCGCTCAGGCATCTCCATGATGTTCCCGGGGCTCCTTGGGGGGCTGCACCGGGTGGTCTCCCCCCGGGCACGGCTCATTCCTGCCGGCCTGGGGCTGGGACAGACCTGGGTGTACCCGGCCCTGCCGGCTTGGAGCTCTGTCTTCTGGGGCGAGGCAGCTTCCACGTCTGACCTTTGCTCCTCTGGGAGCTGGGGTGTTGGGGGGCTGCCCTCCCTGCGGAGGGGGGCAGGCCTCCCATGGCACGAGGGACAAGCAAGGTCCCCAAAGGCATGGTGGGGGGAGGGGCTTGGTGGTCAAGCCACTCCCCCGCCCCAGGCCCCACCTCTAGCCGGGCGTCTGTGGGAGGGAGGGGGTCCCGCCCATGGCAGCGGCAGCAGCATCACCTGCTTCTATGGGCTCCTGTGCTGTCACCTCAGGGGACCCCGCCCGTGTCAGGTGCCAGGCTGTGGGTACCTGGGCCGCCTGCCTCCTGCCCACCCCCCAACCCCCCAAGATGCCCAGGGCTGGGGCGGACCCCACCGTCTGGTCCTGGAGGTCCCTGCAGCCTTTCATGTCATCAGACGCGGGGGTGGGGGCTGCTGCACTGT